>SNQJ01S0097772.1:31340-50314 GCA_010110895.2 Picea sitchensis | reverse complement strand
AGTTTTTGCAATAGCGCATTCCTGTCGGTTTCCACAACTATCTCTGTCCAAGAATGTCAATTGCGAATTGCACCCAGTAACATTCTGGTACCAGGCCTTGTGGAAGCATAAGGCTTCCCACTATTTTTATGAGTTTTTTAATGCCTTCCTCTCTGTTTTCAAAGTTTTGTTGTTAGGAGAAGATGCTCCCTGCATATCTGAACAGATAACTAGTTTTTTTGGACAAGAAGGGGACACTCAAACTTTTGTATAATTACACCATGATAAGAATTTTTGGCTCCACAGAACAACCTACTCTCCTTCCATGTCACATTACGGACATAATGTTTGTTTCAGAAGTAGCACATCAATACAACTACTGGTTCCATATGTTCCAAAAGAAGAAAAAAAAATAGTTCATTCCTCTGCCTTGGAAAGTAGGGGAGTTCGTGTTGAAAAATGTCAAAAAAATTGACGATTCCACAGCACATTCTAGCATCTCCAACCTGAGATATGCTGAAATCATAAGAGGGTTTGACCCCTATAATAGTTTTTGACAAAATTTACAAACAGTTGGCCTCAACGATTGTTTTTTAAATAAACACCTGCCCAAAAATAGAGACAGTGGCGACAAAGGTCCTGCCTCTGATGCCGATGACATGGACACAGTGCAACATTGCACTAAATTGAACACACAACAAGGGAAAGGCCTGAGTGACAAGAGTGTTCAATCCGCAAATACCACTCCAAAAAGTACGACATCTTGGAGTATTACTCCAACGACCCACCACAACAACAAAGAAACTCAGAGTTCTTCAAACGAAGGAGAAGATAACGACCCTCCTCATTCTAAAATTGATAGTTCTCACAAGCTTCCAGTGGAGAAGAAGATAATTTTTTTTTTGGGGCAGGCAGAAGAGCCGGAAATTCAGAGTGAGAACATGGAACTTGACACTGATCTGGATAGCATGATCTGCTTCCTTGATCAGCCCTGAGACGCCATCCACCATAGCCATCCAATGGACATATTTGCCACCAAAATTTTTGACGAAGATGAATCCTTCGTGTTTCGAAGCATTGTTTTTGATTGCCAGTCCAAAAAATTGATAATTGAGAAAAAAGATGTTAAAAATAAGAAAGGAAAATCTTGTTCAGGGGTTCACGTTGCGAACATGTGGCCGTCCCAAATCTGTCAACTTCACACCATGAGCAGAGAAGCACTTCATGATTCCATTGGAGGCATGGAGATCGAGAATGCTAGACTGAAGAATCGGGTCAAGGAATTGGAAGATGTTTTCATTCCTATGTCATTGCTTGTCAATCCTTTGGCAATAGCCATGCCTGGCACCCCTGCACCCATTGTAAAAGCAGCCTGTAAAGGATATGTGGAGAATAATATAAAAAAAAGAATGGAACTAGTTACCGAGGCGTGGAAAATATCACAAACTATCACTTCCCTTGGAACCAGGGCACATAGTTTGCTCGAGATTTTCTCGACCGAGTTAAAAAATGAAGAAAATTTCTTTTTAAAAATGATCATTCCTTTTGGCAAGATTGTCAACAATATGACATAAACAAAAAGAAGAGAAGAAGATCTTCCATCCAAAAATTGGATCGGTCAATTGAATGCATGTTGGAAAGAAAAAATGAAGAACCCACATCTCATTGTTCAGTCATGTGAACAAGCCATATCAAAGAAAGATAAATTATTCACAAGGCTGTCAAATATAGACTTAGACGGGAAAACCAACGACTTCCAATACCACGACTTAATCACAAACTCCTTGCCCTTAACCAGGAAAGAGTTCGATAGACAGGTTACTATGTTTAAGGCCTTGTCTTTGGAATTTTTTTACAACATCCTTCAATTTGATCAAGCTCACGTCCACGACTGGCTAGTCAAATATGCAATACAGAATGAGGAAATTCATCAGGCTCTCTGTAATCTTTATATCGACTTTCGATAATTAGAAAACAATCTTTTCAACATAGAAATATGGAATGAGATCAACATCGCCCCAATGAGAAGCTACATTGAAGAATGGATCGAAAGGCAATTGAAACAGGTTGCCGATGAAAAGCAACAGGCAGTTGCCAGCATTCCAACAGTCATCGAGGACATCCTCGAAACCACATTGGTTGACGACATCAATGAAATGACAATCACAAGAAAATAGCCAAAGGGCTCAGATGTATCCTCACTGTAAGTTTACTGATCACATCCTTCTTTGTTTATCAACCCACTTATTCCAATTTCTTAAATAGAGATGTATAGGCAAACACTTATACCTTTCCATTTAATTTTTTTTGCAGGTATTGCACTCTATCTTCTTTCCACAATCCCATTTCTTGTACATATTTCTGTAATGGTCCGCAGGAGCCCCAATCCCAGTCTACATGACAAACACATTGAAATTCTGGTTTATATGTAACATACTTTAATTTCTTTGTATATTTAAAAATTTCCAGTAGTATGTAACAAACTTTTATTTTTGGACATATTTCAAATAAAAATGCATTTAAATTTTTATATGTTACAAACTTTATTCTTATCTTTCACTAGTTTGTATCACAAATGCATTTAATTTTTAATATGTTACATATTTTTATTCTTATCTTTCACCAGTCTGTATGACAATTGCATTTAGTTTTTATACCCCATGTTCACAAATGCATTTAAATTTTTATATTTCTTCTCCTTTTAATTTTATGTCTTCATATATTTTTATCTTTCACCAGTCCATATGGAAAATGCATTTAAATTTCCAAATTTATTCTTCCACTATCAACAAATTTGTAGTTTGTTATATACTTTCAAAAAATAGATGGTGCTTTGCCAACCAAGCGTCATTTACTTTTGCCCCATGTTCTGTGATACACATATTGCACACAACATTTTCGTGATATACATTTTGCACCCAACATTTCGTTTCATTTACAATTCGACCCCATTTTCCACATTTTTCTTTCTAACCTCGTTGGCAGGGACTACGTTGCCACACAACCTTGTTTTACTATACAATTCTCGTATATATGGTAATCATAAAATATGTACATACCTAGGATCTAATTAGTCTAAGGTATTCAAACTTTCATTCATTCGATAAAGTGGGAATTTTTTTTAATTAATTAACTAGTTTAATTAATTTGGAAGGTAAAAGTAAATATTAATTGTGATATACAAGTTTACACAATCTCAATTATAAAGACCCCAAACACATGAATTCAAGGATTATTCATTTAATATGACCATTCCAAAATGTCATAATAAGAAATACAATATTTAATATATCGTATTATATTCCAGGACCTTATTAAGGTGGGGAAACGAATAATTCTTTAATTCCAATTTAATGGGCCCAAGGCTCAACTCCACCAAAGATAAAGTCTTTGACAACAACCATAACTACACAAGGAATTTAGGGAAGTTGTGAGTGCATTGACTAGAGATAACATAGAAGGATACAAAAAGTAAAAGTAGAAGTAATGGTAATCTATAGTAGAAGTGCTGAGTTTACTTAACTTAAGTCCACAGTGGCGTGGGACTCGCGAGTGGAGAGCGGGAAGGCGATTGTTCAAATTTTGAGAGTGTGGGAACCATAGTTGCAGGTTCCATGGCAAAGGCAGAACATATATGGGGAGATTGTACACTTACCACGTTGGCTCTTATGAATATTTGAGCTAGAGTCTTGAAGGATGGAAGGGGTCCGTTTGTTTGAGCGAGAAGGAGAAATGAATTATGGTGAGTGGGATGGATTTTGGTGAACTACACTTGGCGATGATGGAGAGGGTATAAGGAGTTGGAGCACTATTATAACTGCTTCACTTCAAGTTTAATCCAGAGAGATTTCTTGTTTATTGCTTAGTGTAGATTCATAGGAGTAATACACCTAGCAGTCTCTCTGACTACAGAACTGGATTTTTTGTCTTGTCACATAAAACATACTTCCCGAATCCTAGAATGCCCTATCATTGACGAGACCTCTCTGCTCTGATTCTTAACTTCTATTAACAGTGGAGCTTCCTGTGGCTTCCAAGTGCTCCTTCTAATGGAAAGTGAAGTCAGCGCACTCATGAGTGAGGCTGACGAGGAGCATTGGGAGAGAGCAGGGTTATTATCATCGGTGGATGCGTTTAACGGATTTAATAACTCAAACTGTCACCCTGTTGAGTGTATCAATGATGATTTGATTGCGAGATCCTCACCTTGTACTATACCAAATGAGCCTCGTCCATTGCACCGACATGTAAACTCTCCAGAGACTTGTTTTCGAAAGACATTGCAGAGCTTCCAGTTGGGTCTTCTATGTTTTCCCGACCTGATGAGAACTCGCAGGGGTTAGGAGGGTTGTCGAAGGGTAGTTTGGAGGTAGCAAAGTCTGTTAAAGGTTTTGAGGATGTTAGAGGTGGATGGATTGAGAATAGGAGTCATGTTAAGCACACAATGAAGGTGTGGAAACCAAAAAGAATGAAACAAAAGTTGGTTATGGGTATGGACATAGGCCTTGAAGAATCCTGCAATCTGGTGTTATGTGCCTTAGTTGGGAGAAGGGATTATTGTTCGTGTTGTGTCACTTCTCTTGATGAGTGGGTGCTTAAGAAATGGTTTCCCTTGCTAGGATACTCCTTGGAGGTGCTCTCATTGCCGAGAGGTTGGATGGGCTTTGTTTTCAAGTGTCTAGAGGATTCCGAATTGGTTCTGAATAATTTTTGGAGTTTCAATGGTGGGAGCTTAATGTTGAAAAGGTGGCATCTAAGCTTTAATCGAGTGACAAAATATTTTATCTTTTGACATATTTGTGTGCTCCTCCCGAGTCTCCCATTACATATGTGGAACTTAAAATCTTTGGAGGTGGTTGGGAATGCCATTGGGCATTTTTTAAAAATAGATGAGGGGACTTCTGGAAGTTCTAGAGATTGAATGGCGGGGTCTCTTGTTTTTACAACGATTGGACTATTTGGGTCTTCCATTCTGTTGTACACTCTGCAGGAGGACCGATCATTTGAAAAAGGAGTGCACAAACACCTATGTCTCTCTGCCTAATGATGATACAATGGATGACTTACATGGTGACAGTGTCACTCTGCTGGAGAATGCTCAAGATCCACTGGATTATCCAGGACTTTTCTCTGAGGAAAGTCCTGCAACGCTCGACCCTACTTTTGTTGGTAGGTTGAAACATTTTTGTCCTAAACTTTACTTTTTTTATTGGCTTAGGAGCACGACCATTTAAATTCTATCCTCTTCCTGGACCAGACTCAAAGGATGGTTCTAGAATCAGATAAGACAATTTTCATTGATCCTGAGAAAACTGCTTTGGGCGGGGAGATAACCCTGAGTCCTTGTGAGGTTTCACCTACCAATAGGGTATCTACCATTCCTTTCAGTCATAATGGGATTGAGGTTGATTCTTTTACTACTCCAGGTTTTAGTGAATCGTCTCTCAGTGAATCTGCTTTGGATAGAATTATTACAGATTTAATTCCTTTAATTAACAGGGATTCTAACGCTTTACCGATACCAACCTTTTTGGGCTCTCTTCCTATGGATAGGTCGTCAGCTTTAGGGACTTCTAAGGATAGTCAAGGGAAGGGGTCCCATATTGTTTCTGATCCTGCGTGGTCAAGGGGTTTGGGGTTCAAAGTCTCGCCAATTAAAATACGAAGTGCACATAGGAAGGCATGGTCTACCAATACCACTTCAGTTACAATACCTAATACTTTCACTGATCTTGGGGCGCTTAGAGGCATGAACGCCCTGGATAGGGATAAATAATGATCCTCCTTTCCCTTAACATCAGAGGGGTAGGAGGACCCCTGAAACAAGCATCCCTTCGTAGAATCTTGTCTAAAATTTCTCCTAACATTATCTTCTTGCAAGAAACTATGGTGGTTGTGGAAAAGGAAAGGTTATTTATGAATAACCTCAGGCGCAACTGGATGATTTGTGTTGTTAGTGTCATGGGGACATTTGGTGGACTACTAGCTTCTTGGGATCCAACGTTTTTTTCTCTAGACCCCTATCTAAGAAGCGATGGTATTTTTTTGTCAGGACACTCTCTAATGGACAACAAAAATATTTCACTTCTGAATGTTTACGTACCCTGTCAGGACCGAAAAAAATTATGGGAATCTGTGGATGCTACATGTATTTTAGCTCATAGGGATTTAATTATTGCTGGAGATATGAATTTCACTACTTCTTCTATGGAGGTTTGGGGGCATTCAACACTGCAAAACACTTTGGCAGGTTTTTTTAAATCGCTCTTTATAAAAAACAATCTAGTGGATGTTCCCCCTGTAGAGATTGTACCTACATGGCGGAATGGCTGGTCCGGGGATGACAATATAGAAAAAGGTATCGACTGGATATATGTAGTGAAGGATCTCATCGCCTCTACTTTGAGGTATATGACTTGGGTATAAGTTCCATTCCTGTCTGATCATGCTTCAATTTTCCTTGAGTTTAGTGTGGGGATTCTATTAGTTGCTTATCCCTTCAAATTAAATCCTGTATGGATTGGTGAGGATTCCTTTGTGGGGATGGTTAAGGATGTTTGGAAATATCCGTGTCTACATCATATTAAAGGTGCTCAATAGAGACAGGTTGGGAAACTCTCTTCTTTAAAATCTCATGTTAAATTGTGGGATAAGGAGAAGTGTCTTCGGGATATGTTAGACTTGGAGAAGATTGAAGAGGCACTTGCAATCAGTTCTGATCAATTGTTACAAGGAATTAGTTCTGATAACCATGCTCATACCTTGTACAATCTTGAGGTAGAGAGGAAGAAATTATTGTTGGCAGAGGAAGAAAGGTGGTGATGGAAGAGTAGGGCAATATGGATTAAAAGTGGTGATAAGAACACCAAGTTATTTCACCTTTTTGCTAGCTACATGCGGAATAAAAAATACATCTGGGAGATAAAGGATGACACAGGGGGCATACATATGGGGAAACAAGCCATCAAGGAAGAAACAATCAATTATTTCAAAACTTTCTTTAGTGATACAGGCTAGAACACTATTAAAGAACATATCAACTTTGTTAGGTTGTTCCCAAGCTTGGTGCATGAGGATGACTTAATTTTACTGGAAAAGGCCGTTTCAAAGGATGAAATTTATGCAATTCTAAGGGGATTTGCTAAGGAAAAAAGTCTCGGTCCAGATGGATGGACTATTGAGTTCTTCTTATCCTTTTTCGAGTTGGTTGGATAAGATTTATTAGATATAGTTGAAGAAACAAGAATTAGAGGGGGGGTTATCAATTCAATTAATTCAACTTTTTTGGCCTTGATTCCAAAAGTGAATAATCCCTCTTCATTTAGTGATTTTCATCCTATAACACTCTGCAATTTATGTTACAAGATAATTGCAAAAGTTATTGCAAAGAGATTAAGGCCAATTTTGTCCAGATCACTTTTAGAAGAGCAATTGGGTTTTCTTAAAGGAAGGCAAATTCTCGATGCTATTGGTATTTCCCAAGAGTGTTTACACAGTATTAAAAATAAAAAACTACAAGCCATAATTATGAAACTCGATTTAAAAAAGGCATATGATTGTACCAACTGGGATTTTCTAAGGTTAATTCTGCTACAACGTGGATTCAGTCTACCAACAACCAATTGGATTATGGCTTGTGTATCCTCTACAACTTATGCAATTTTGATCAATGGGGAGGCTTCTAATTTCTTCAAAAGCAGCAGAGGACTTAGACAGGCTTGTCCACTGTCACCCCTTCTTTTCATCTTGGTTATGGAAGGTCTTAGTCTTGCTCTAAAAAAATCACAAACTGCTGGCACTATTTAAGGGATTAAGGTCTCTAGATTGATTAAGGTTCTTCACCTGCTATTTGTTGATGATATTCTTATAATGACAAGAGTGTCCCCTGCTGAGTGGGAGAAAATACAATTTATTCTCCAAGTTTTCTGTCATGCCTCGGGCCTGGTGATAAATGCACAAAAGTTTGATTTCCTGCACTCAGGGGTCTCCCCGGAAACTCTTCGGTCTATTCAAGACATTCTCCTTTTCTCTTGTAAAGAACTTGATTTGGGATTTAAATATCTAGGGTATGTGCTTAAACCAGATAGTTATAAAACATAGGATTGGCAATGGCTTATTGACAAGTTTGAGGCTGGGATAAGTCACAGGTGTAATAGATGGTTGTCCCTTGGGGGATGCTTTGTATTGATAAAGGCAGTCTTAGAGAGCCAACCTGTCTACTAGATGGCCCTTGCCCATATTCAGATTTTTGTTCTACACATGATTCACAAGACGAGCTTCTCTTTCCTCTAGCCAGGAAACAAATTTAAGCGAAGTTCTCACTTATGCAGTTGGATATCCATAACAAGACCCAAACATTATGGAGGTTGGGGCCTTCAGAATATTTTCATTTTCTACAGAGCCTTGGCATCAAACACCTTGTGGAGAGCATTGATGAACCCGGGTATTTGGAAAAGGGTGATAAAGGACAAATATCTCCCACATGGAACATTCCTGACATGGTTGCGATCAGTGAATGCAGTCTCTTACTATGGATCTCAGACATGGAAAAATATTCGAAATACACTGCCTATTATTCTTCAGTGGATGGCATGGAAGCCAAGTTCGGGACACTCAATATTAGTTAGGAAAGACACTATCTTAGGCTTTGGACATGACTCCTTCTTGATGCATGAACTGGTGAATAGACTTAATCAAAGGGACATACACCTATTATATTGAGCGAGTTGGGTTATGACAAGGGGCATAATAGGTACAAGTTGGATTAGTAGTGATGAGTTGGGTCTGGATGAGAATCTTGCAGTGGAATGGGATAACTTCAGGTAGAGCTTGATCGATTCTGGTATATCTTTAGTGGATAGACAAGATGAGTCGATTTGGACAAGGGGTGATATGTCTGGCAAAATTTCCGTAAATAATGTTTATGAAGCCTTGTCTAATAAACTATGGAGATTCAAACTAGGGGGTTGGAGGAGAAAAATCTAGAAGTGGGATTTCCCTTTGAAGATAAAGCTATTTGTTTGGCTTTTAGCTGAAAACAAGATATTAACTAGGAAAAATTTGTAGAAGAGAGGATGGAAGGGGCCAGGTTTATGTTATTCGTGCAAAAATAAAAGAAAATCAACAAAACACATATTTGTAAATTGCTCCTTCACTATATCAGTTTGGGAGGAAGTGAAAAAGGCTTTAAATCTTTCTCATGGTTGGAACATCATATTGTTGAATGAATGTTTCCAAAACTGGGCAACTCAGAATTATAATTTACATTCTCTTCCTGCCTATATATGTTGGAACAATTGGTTAGACAGGAATAAGTCTATCTTTGAGGAAAGGCCTCCTTCATTGCAGAGAATTGTTTATCTTACCCAAGGAGCTTTGGGAAAAATGGGGAAAATTCATAAAGTTTGTATTCCTAAGTTTACTCCTACAATTCTTCCTGTAGATAAAACTCTTTCTTGGTTTGATGGGGCTACACAACATAATGGTTTACTTAGTGGTGCTGGTGGTGTCATAAAGTTTGATGATCATAAAGAGTATAGATGGACCTTAAACTGTGGAAAAGGAACAAATTCCATAACAGAGCTCATGGGAGCTTGGGCTACTTTAACTCTTGTCGCTAGACTCACAGTGTATTATTTACATGTTTTGGGGGATTCCAAGATCATCATCGATTGGATTAACCAAAAAGGAGCACTAAAGGTGGAAAATCTGGATGGCTGGAAGGACAGAATTGTTGAACTCATCCCTCATTTTAGGTCTATCTCCTTTGCGCACATATATAGGGAAGAAAACAAAGAAGCCGATTGCCTTTCCAAAAAGGCTCTTTACAATAGCCAAGGGAGAATTGCCTATAGTAAATGGGTTGATGGCCATGAGGGCCCTATACTCTTTATAAATATGTATTGATTATCTCAGAGACTTTCTTTTCCCTTGTTCTTTTTGGGACCAAATTTTGTTTTATTTTGTTATCCTCTTGGATAGAGGATCATAGCCCTGATCTTAGTATTTTTTGTCAGTTTGCTGAAGATGATGGTACTTGGCAAGATTTTTGTCCTTATCTCGACTATATGTCTGCATTCTATGTAATGGGCTTGCCCAAAAAAGGGACGTCTATGTTAGTGATGTTTTGATATTGTAAAAAGATTATATTATTATCAACATAATGTGGAATTTTCAGTGGAAAAAAAAAGTCCACAATGGCATTTAAATTAAGATCTACTGACTATTAAGGCGGTCCTCAAATTTATCTTGGATTAAAATACATTTGTGTAAAATCATTAGAGATCTCGAAATAGAAGGAAAATAAACAAAGAGGGTTGAAATTTGGTTATATGTTAGATCGTCGTCCAAGGTTGTAGTGTGATCACTACTCTTAAAAGGAAACCCATAGCATCCCTAGTTCCTTGAAGGTATCTATAAGAGATTTCAAACACCAATCCTTATGTTGGTTTCTTACATCGTTTCTTTGGTGTAAGGGTTAGGCGAGAAACAAAGTGTACATGCCAAAAATTTTCAACACTGGAACCAAGAAGGTGTCATGGACTTGATAGAAACTAGGTATGAAGCACGAGACAGTTGAGGAAGCCTTAAAACTATAGTATTGTTTCTTCAAATCGTAGTCTCGTGTGGTACAAAATTTCTCAATTCTCCATCTAAGTAGTTGATAGCATATTTTCCATTCATAAAAGATGAGAAAAATAATCGAGTAAGGGTGCAAACTTGAGCAGAAAATACCTTTGGCTCAGATCGATAAAAATTAAGATAAGTTGGATAAGCGCATCATATCCAAGAGACCAAAAATATCACTCACACTACTCTTCCTACAAGAGAATGGATATTAACATGAAAAACTCTTAATAAGGGCCATCAAAACTTGTAAGGTATTTAGGAAAAGAAAGATCTGGATTTACGAGTGGAATGAAATGAATAACATAATGAATACAATAACACAGAGATACAGAGAACAACAACAGATATCCAGTGAAAAATAACTTCTATTGAATAAATAAAATAGGTTGAAACCGTAAAACTGCAGAACTGGAAACAACTTGCTCAAATGGTGGTAGCTATATATGAGAAGAGATGTGGCTGCTACGTGTATCCGTCTAAGAAAAATGATTAAAATGAGGCTCCAGAGTCATTTTTAACATTACTCATGAATTCCAAAACCCTAGACATCCAAAAACCTAACCCTAGGAGGTGAAACACCAAAATTTATGTGGGCCCTGATGGGTAAGTTGGTACCTCAACTTCCCGGGGTCGTAACTTTTGCACACAACCTCCGTTTTAGGCGTGTGATAGCCCATTGAAAAGGTATTTTTGAGAACTACACATTATGTCCTCAAACTCTAAATTTGTATATAGTTTAACTATGGAAAGCCAAAAAGACATTATTTAGGGCCCCAAAATGGCCCTGGAAGTACAAAAAGATGTACTGACATGAAAACTTCCAAAATAAGCCAGTTGGAATAGGTGGGCGGCCACCAGTATCCACTTGGATGTTGTGTAGAGAATTAGGATAGCCCCAAAAGTGTATAACCCACAATTACAAAGAAGTGTCATCATTACATAGAAACGTGTAGAACTAAAAAATGTCAAGAGGAGATAGTTGGAATAGGTGGGTGGCCACCAATATCCACCTAGATCAGTCCTCCCCAATTACAAAGAAATGGTCTCCATTTCTTCGAGTGCCCTCATCAAGTGAGGAAATTTCTGCTGAATTTCACCCTGGGTGAGCCACTTTCCTTGGTGCAGGAGCTGCCCTTCCTTGACAACCAGATAAAGTTGGATCCTCTATTGGCGAGTGCCCTTGACCAGTGTGTCCACTATTTGATCAGTGGATGCTTGTTCCATGCAGTCAAGATTGATCTCTATTGGTTTCAATGGTTCTACGACCATATTTTCCAATAATGGTGGAAAATATGGTCGGAGGAGGTCCACATTGAACACTAGGTGCAAGCCAAGGAAGGGGGGAATGTTGAGCTCAAAATAATTGGCACCCACAACCTTGGTGATAGTGTAAGGCCCATAACGAAGTAGATAGAGATTTAAATGGGGCCCTATAAGGCACTCTTTTTGAAAATGTAGCCATACCTTGTCTCCCACCTGAAACTTATGCAGTACCCAGTGTTTATCATAGCGTTGCCTGCACTTAGCATTGGATTTCTGCAAAATCTCATGGACCTGTTGGTGGATGTGTTGAATTCTCTCAATCAATCTGGTGGCTTTTTCGGCCTCAGACTAAACATGGAAATATTATATTTGTGTGGTTGCAATAGGTAGTGCAACATCAATGGGACCCAAGGGTTGGAATCCCAACACCACGTGAAATGGGCTATGGATGATGGAGATATGGAGAGCCCTATTGTAGTTGTGTTGAACATAGGGAAGATTCTCATCCCATGTACATGGATGCTTAGAGATAGACGTGCACAAAATGTGCACAATAATCTGATTGACGACCTCTGTTTGGCCATTGGTTTGAGGGTGGAAGGCAGTGGATTTAGTGAGATTGGTGTCCAACAGTGACCAGAGACTTGACCAAAATGTGTTGAGGAACCTGTTATCCCGATCGGAGATGATGGTCTGTGGTATCCCAAAATGGACCCACATTTGTTCGAAGAAGATCTTGGCAGTATCTGCTGCTGTGATGCTCTTCTTGGAGTCTATGAGAATGGCCATCTTTGAAAACTTATGAATCACCACAAATACGCAATCATTGCCTTGCTTGGTGGATGGAAGGCCAGAGATGTAATCCATCAATATGGATTCCCAAGGCCTATCAAGAGTAGTAAGAGGGGTGTATAAGCCTTGCTTCTTGATGAATGGCTTGGAAATGGCACAGGTAGTGCAGGATATGATATACTTCTTGACGCCATGTCGAAGTTTTGGCCAATAAAAATGTTTCTGTAGAACGACCACAATTTTCTCCACGCCAAAATGTTTTTCCATATGACTGTAGTGAGCCTCCGAAATCATATTTGCATGCTCACTTGCAGGAACAAAGAGGTCGCCCAGATGGAATAACAGTCCATCCTGTAAGTGAAAATCGGTGACATTCACGACTGTACCCAAGCGCTGATAGGTGGTGGAAAAGTCAGGATATCTATGATAAAGTTAGGGCCACTTAGATGCCTCATTCCCACATGAATGAAGCATGATAGTGAGTGCAACAAAAAGAGGTCAACTGAGGCAGTCAACGACATGATTTTTTCTTGTTGTCTTATACTTGATGTTGATATGGAACTGTTGCAGGTATGTGGACTACTTTTGATGTCGATCATTCTACAACTTCCCCTGTGTCTGTATGAACTGTAGAGGCTTGTGATCAGTGTGGATGATTGTCTCCTTTTCCAGAATGTAATGTTTTCATTGAAGACAGACTTGCACAATGGAATACATTTCCTTATCATAGGTGGGGTATTTAGGATGGTATCTGAGAGTGTCTCACTATGGTATGATACTAGATGACCATGTCGAGTGAGAACTACACCTAAAAAATAGTCGGATGCATTAGTCTCAATCACAAACAATTGTTCTAGATCGGGTAAGGAGAGTATTGGAGCTAAGCACAAGTGACGCTTCATATCATCAAATGCTCATTGTTGTGCCTTCCCCCATTTGAAAGTTTTCTTGGAAATGCCTTTGGTCACTTGGCTAAGGGACCATACAATATGGGAGAATCCCAACACAAACCATCGATAGAAGTTGGCAAGTCCTAAGAAGTTATAAAGATCGGTTAGTGTGGCCGGGGTTGTCTAGTCACGTATGACTTAGATCTTAGCTGCATCCATATGTACCTCATACTCATAAAAAATGTAGCCCAAGTATTGGAACATGTTCATGCCAAAGGAGCATTTTTTCAGGTTGGCATATAACTTGTGGTACCACAGAGTGCTCAAAACCTATTGAATATGGTGCATGTGCTCCTCCCAAGTTCTATTGAATATGAGGATTTCATCTAGATATATTGTCACAAAATAGTTGGTGAAGGATCTTAATACATCATCCATCAACCTCATGAAATTTGTTGGTGCATCTGTTAAGCCAAAGGGCATGACCAACCATTCGATGAGACCTCCTTTAGATTTTAAAGTTGTCTTCCATACATCAGTTGGTTCAATGGGAACTTGGTGGTATCTTGACTTTAGGTCAATCTTGCTAAATAACTTTTCCCACTTGAGTTGGTCAAGAAGGTCATCAATTCAGGTAATTGGGTACCGGTTCCTAATTGTGATTTTGTTTAATTCTCTATAATCAATGCAGAGCCTCCAGGTCCCATCTTTCTTTTGCACTAGTACAATCGGGCTTCTGCAAGGGGAGGAGTTGGGTCTGATGTGCCTATTTTGAAGAAACTCTTGGATTTGATGCTTGATTTCATCATTTTCCATCACTGAGCAACGATAGACTGGTCCATTAGGAAGAGGTGCACCGAGGGTTATATCAATTGGATGCTTGACTTGGCAGTGCATTGGTATCCTGGTGGGTGAGGAGAAGATATCTCTGTACTCTTCCATGATCTTGTCCACTTGCTTCTACTGCAAAGAGAGGCTCTGTGTAGAGGTCACACATTTGGTGGCGACCTTCTTCTTACTATGAGCACGGATCACAAAGAAGACGAACTTCCTGGTCTGTGAAATGACCTTACTTCATTGCTTAGCAGAGATTAAAGAAATAGCGATAGACAATGCTACCTCTAGTATNTAATAATAACACTACGGGGTCTAGACTCATACACATCATGTCACTTCCACAAATATGGTTGGCCTAAAATAACATCACAAACTTCAAGGGGAGAAATATCACATAATACCTCATATTTGAAGGGCTTGATGTCTTAGGGAAAACAACATTGTTGGATAATGCGAAGATCCCTTCCTTGGAAAAGCCAACCGATGGTGTAGGGCTACAGGTGTAGTGTCATCGACAGGTCCAACTGCTTGACGACCTCTTTTGAGATCATGTTCTTCTAACTATCGTTATCGACAATGAAATGAAGTGGATCCCCCTTTACCCACATTTGAGAGTGAAAGAGGCATTCCCCTTCCTATGGTTCTTCTAGTTCTCTTGGTTGGACTTTGGTGGTAGAAATAGTGGCACTGGGTTCGTCATTGATAATCCACTTCCATCCTTCTAGATTTGATTTAGAGTCAAAATATTCCTCTGACTTGAAATATTTCAGCTCAACCACCAGTGACTGCTTAGAGTGACATTCTTCGATGTTGTTCCAAGGGATTTTATGGTATTCACACTACTTTCCTGTGTCCTTATTCGACTTCTCATTACCCTTCTTGGGTTCTAGAATGGACTGGTTGTCCTGAGAGTAGCCATATTTTCTCTATCCCTTGTTTTGTGGGTTGGGGTAGCCTCTTCCCTCCTTCGACTGTGAAGAGTTTTCATATCCAAACTCTCGTCTCTTCTGCTTAAATTTTTGCTCGATCTTGACAACATATCTATAAGACACACATAATGATGCAATGTCCATAAAATACATTTCTGTTTGAATGTATCTATGTATATAGCCATGATATTTGAGCACCAGATGTCATTTAGAGTCTTTGATACCCAATTTGGTGCGTAGGGTATGGAAAATATTGGTGAAATATGGTACTGTCTGGTCCCTTTCTTGACACAACATGGTCCATCTTGTGTACTGGTCCTCGTAGCTTCCAATAGGGTAGTATTGTTCTTTAATGGCATCCCTAAATGAATCCCATGTCGGGGCGACTACAAATATTTCATATTCCTCTATATAACTTTTCTCAAATTAAGTATCCCACCAGTCCTTAACGTGGGGGATGACCTTGAGGAGTGCAAAAGTAATATTTTCCCTATCGAAAAAATTGTGGACCGAAAAATAACCTTCGAGGAGATTCAACCATTTATCTATAGCATACACATCTATCAGTCCTTCAAATAATGAAATATCAAAATTTACTTGTACCTTGAAGGGGGTTGCATGGCCGCTTGATGAAGATGCATCTCTTGTGGGTAGTTGCCGAAGGATCTGTGCAAAGTTGTCCATAATTTTGTTCCTTTGTCACGCAAACGATTCCTTGAGAAACATTTTAAAAGGATCTCCTACTCCATCATCTTTCTTCTCGTCCACCATTAGTTGTGGTCGATCTAGGCATGGCCGATATTGCAAAGGATTGACTAGTTCGACTCCCAACATATTGTACCCAGATCTTGTCGCGGACATGCACGAAGAAAAATAAGATCATACCGCTCTGATACCACTGATCCAGACTTACAAGTGGAACAAAAAGAATAATAGATTGAATACAATAACACAGAGTTACATACAACAACAACATATATCCAGTGAACAATAACTTCTATTGAATAAATAAAATATGTTGAAACTGTAAAACTGCATAACTGGAAACAACTTGCTTGAATGGTGGTAGCTATCTCTGAGAATATATGTGGCTGATACACACATCCATCTAAGAAGAATGATTACAATGAGGCTCCAGAGGTTTTTTTAACATTACTCATGAATTCCAAAACCCTATACATCCAAAAACCTAACCCTAGGAGGTGAAACACCAAAACTTATGTGGGCCCCGATGGGTAAGTTGGTACCTCAACTTTCCAGGGTCGTAACTTTTTCAGACGACCTCCGTTTTAGGCTTGTGATAGCCCGCTGGAAAGGCCTTTTCGAGAAATACACACTATGCCATCAAAATTCAACTTCGTCTACAGTTTGAATTTGGCAAGCCAAAAAAACACTGTTTAGGGCCCCAAAACGAACCTCAAAGTACATAAAGATGTACTGACATGAAAACTTCCAAAATAATCCAGCTAGAATAGGTGGGTGGCCACTAGTAACCATCTGGATGTTGTGTAGAGCTTCAGGATAGCCCCGAAAGTGCATAACCCACAATTATAAAGAAATGTCATCATTATAGAGAAACGTGATGAACTAAAAACTGTCGAGAGGAGCCAATTGGAATAGGTGGGTGTCCACCAATATCCACTTGGATGAAAGCGCCTTCTCATCAGTAGGACATTCAACTTGTATGTAATTTTTTTAGAACGACTCTTAATAATTGTGACCTTTCATAAAATCAATAGTGAAATAATATGGCCATCAATATATCATGCTAAATTTAAAACCCGGAGAACATTTAAGTGCATTAATGTATTATGTGCAATATTACTGTTATATCTCAAATATAAAATATCAAGTATGATGAGATCTTCCATGCCATTCTGAGAGAACAGATAAGAGACAAGTTTGCAAAAACAATGACCTTGTTCTCATTGTTCAACTCTTTCCTATCAACATCACATTCATTACCCCTTTAATTTTCCAAGAATGAAATGGATACATGTTATGCAAACTCGCTGATGTAGGCTATTAATTTCCAAAGGTTCGATTTCAGTCTAGACTGGGATCAGGTTAAGAAAAATATCACGTCTCAAGGGATAATCCGTCTAAAGGAAAATTGCTTTGGGAAAAGATAACAACAATGTGTCTTATATCCAATCATTACAACACTTAACAACCTCATCATCAAGTAAAGGATAGACCCTTGGAAAGATAACAAATATAGCAACAATTTGGTCACACTAGGATTGCTGACTAGATTTTTTTCAAAATTATACGAATTACCAGAAGCTTCATATCGATTTAATAGGATAACAGATCACACCTACAGTTACCATATAATACTCCTGGAATTCGACAAGGAAAGAAAGGATCCAGAGAAAAATGAAAAAAAAATCTAAACCCTTTTACATTCTGGTAGCCATATGGTTCACCATCACAAGATCAATTTATTAAATTTCGAGATTCCTTTGGCGCTAAGTTAAATGATTAAATGATAGATAATGTGCATGTAGAATCTAATAAGTCGAATTAGTATTTCTTTAACTAGATTTAGTCGACACAAAAAATTATATAACTTAGCAAAATAAGAGGGTAAAAGGCCAAATTTTTTTGAGTGACACAAAAGCAACATACAAACTAATTCTATCCCACAATGTAATGATGATTTAATTACATATGTAATATGTCACCAATATCAATTATTTCATACATATTGATATACAAATCCATATATTATGAACTTTAAAATTGAATTTGTACAAGGAAATTTCTATAAAATAACTAAATGTTAAATACCATAACCAGTGGGAGAATGTTAATGATGTTGATCTTCGATCTCGAGACTTGCACTAAGTTCCTTCCATTCTCCTGCTAATCAAATGAACTCACCGGTACCTCCCAACCAACACTAAGGGTACTCTTCTTCCCCCTTATCCCCCCGAGCCGAAAAATGGGTCATGCACAGAGCTTCAAATCCAAAAACTGGCTCAAACTTGCCCTTATAAGGAGAGGCTTCCACCTCTTGCACAAACTTGCAACCAAACTCACACAAGTAAACTTAGCCAATAGAAATTTCAACAACATTTCATTCATCCAACATTAGGGTATCTCTCGTTCTTCCTTTCCTTTCTTTTATAACATATTTTGGTTTGACACTCGTCTTCTCATGCAATATTAATTATTTTTTAATAAATAATTTAAAGATTATTCACCCCCAACACATGTCACATTTTCTCCAAGTTGCACATGTTAAATCCTTTTAAATTTAAATAACTAATCATTTTCCCTCACACTCCTCTATTAGTTCCTAAATTTTCTCCTAGTTGTCCCTTAGTTCCTCAAGTTCTCTTTTATTGTGTCCCCTAACTAATTTACAGCTGGAGTTTGATTAGGACTCTTATCTTGGTTAGGATTTAGAGATTGATTATCTTAAGATACTACTCTATGTTGACAACCCATTTTCTCATGAATATATTTTCTTTTAATTAAAAATTCCTTTTTATTTATTTCATGCACACATTGTGCACATGCCTAGTTTTTTATTCCTATTCTCCTTTACTAAAGTTTATTTAGTTCAATTCCCTTAACCCATTTTATAAACTTGTTTAGTCAAAACATCTAGACTTAGACTTTTGGTTATGTTTTCTGGTTTATAACT
>SNQJ01S0097772.1:0-31330 GCA_010110895.2 Picea sitchensis | reverse complement strand
GGAAGAGAAACTAGAGGGAATAAAAGAGTGGGAAAATAGAAAGGCAGAAGGCAGTTTTCACAAGCACGAATTGGTTTCAAAGAAGCCCCATTGTTGCAAAACCATCATTTTCTACTAATTGTCAGCAAATGCATTGTTCAAGATTAGATTTTATTACAACGTGTGCATGTAAATATGTTCTTGATACATTCTTCGATGACTGTAACATATTAACTTAACTACTAAACTTCATTTTCTACTAATTGCCATCAAATTCTTTGTTGAAGATTAGATTTTATTGAAACGTGTGGATGTAACTGTGTTCCTTATACATTCTTCCATGACTGCAACATATTAACTCAAGTATTAAACTTCTTGCATTATGGGTTGTTAGCATTAAAACTTAATAATTGCATGTCTAGAAACAAGAATAATGATTTTGCTGCAACATTGTGTATTGGTATTGCTATGTTCTATCTGCATTACGAATAGAATTGAACGTTGGTTTCAAACTGTGCAATCCATTTTTTGTTTGCATAAAAGGCTGGTGGATTGACACAGTACATTGTCATATAATTTTTAGATGTTCCATTTTAGAAAAAAAATAACCCAAGTAAACACAATATCGAAGAAGTACGAGAGCACTGAACCATGCCAATGAGAACATGCGTTAAATCCAGAAAAGAAGCAGCAATGAAGAGTCAAAGGCAAATATTTTTTAATAGCAAATCCATTTTAAAAAATAAGAAAAACATTGAGTATTGTACATCTATCCTTAGAAATTGGACCCAATTCTTCGAGCCAAAATATTGACCGTATCTGCAACAAACACAGGCACGGGATCCACAGTATGCAAGATCCTTGCAGTTTTCTCCTCGATGAATCATCCTGTTCTGAAATTGATAGTTTTCATAAGCTTCCCGTGAGGAAGAAGATGAAAAATGTTGCAGGGCAAATGGAATAGCCCTTAGCGGAAACTACCTCTGCATAGTCCAAAACAATTCAGGAGCACAGGTTGCACGTGCAATTCTAGAGGGCCAAATTAGTCCATTCTGGGCGAAAGGAGATGACTAGTAGAAAAATGCCTTGCGACAGCGAGATTTTTGGACCTGATTCCCGAACATCTCAATCAATAATTTTTTGGCTTGTCATATATCTCTGGGAGCATCAACATATCATTACTTTACAGTGAAACTCTTCCACCCAGAATGGACTAATTTGGAACTTTGGAATTCCTACTTTCGCGCTGCAAAGTGGCTATTGCGTTTACCGTTGATTTCTTTTCTGAAACTTCTTTTGGTGTTTTCAGGACCACCATCATCGAGCCGAGAAGTTTTTTCCATTATGGTTGATTTCAATTTAGGCGTGGGAGTGGGCAAATTCTCTGCATTTCCATCATCCATTTTCATATCATCACCCATCAGATCATCTTCTTCCAGCTCGAAATTCATGACATCAACTTTTGCAACAACGATGAATGCAACTGGGCAGATTCTGTGAGCAGGCAGGGTTGCCTTGGAATTCTTTGGCTTGAAATATATCTCTCAATTTACCAAGGGACCATGTCCTTTTTTGCTCCTGGGCAGAGGGATATGAATAGTAAGAATATGCCCTGGAATAGTGGAACCTCTTGCCATTATGCCCCATTGTGTTTACTGTGTCTGGACAGAAATACTGCCACAAGTTATTAAGAATTTTCGTTTGTTGGAGACAATGTTTGAAATGAAAATCAAGGAGGGATAATATAAACCTCCACAAATTATGGTTTAATGCGTATCAATGGAATATCTCCTCGAGCCTTTCACTGATAAATGACAAGATCCAGGGTTCGTATGGAATAAGTTGTCACCATCACAACTCACTAATTGCACAATTAGAAAAAAGTGCGAAGGTGGCGGTGATGGCAAAGAGAGATTAAGAATTAGAAATTTCTTAAAAGCGCCAACCCGCCAGTGCACAAAAAAAAATATTGCATCGTCTTTGAAATGAATACTTGGAAATCATAACATACTTGTGCGCAAATCTTAATTTAATTCGTAGTAATGACAAATCTTCTCCGGATTTTCGGACATTAATGACAATCTTAACGATTCCTGCAGGATGGCTACTACCATTAAAGCTTAATTATCGCACATCTGGAAACAAGTATGAAGGCAGTGGCGATGGCGAAATTGATTCCAAGAAATACCTAAGTATGGAAAGCGGTCGGGCGGGTTACAAAAGAAAAATGGCAGAAGATATACCCAGGAGACGTGAAGGGTCAATGGTCATATTGCATCTCAGTGACAGATATCGGTCGTCAATTTGTATGTTGCAGAATTTGTAAAAGGACCAACCAAACAGAAAGTGAAAGTATACGAGTCTATATTGATAATGTTCTTAGACATCATATTAAAANTTACATATATATAATTACTCCCTAGAAACTCTTTCTTTTTTATAAACATCAAAATATTGCAGAGTGTTAATGAAAATTGAAAATTTGTAAATTGCGTAAGTTTGAGTGCTAGTCGCAGGCGGTGGAACAATGGAAACACAATGTTAAATCCGCCTATGTAGGAACCCGCGTTTCAAAGAAGAAAAGCAAAGAGAAAAGAGAAACTAGAAATTTTTGGAAAAACAAGTAATACACATTAAATATCTACTTAGCCACTTTTTGGATCGCGGGTTCTCGGACTGATGGGCTCTAAATTGGGTATCCATTGTTCCCTGGCCTACAAATAACATTCAGAATTCCACGATATACAAATTGGCCATTGGACCTGCGGGGTGGCTCGCTCAAAATTGCACTCCTTTTGTTTCTTTTCATACAAACAGTACTCCCAGTTATGTGATATACAAATTGGCAGACGGACTCCAGGGCTAGTGACCACAAACGTTTTGTACAAAATTGCATTTCTATTGTTCTGTGTCATTCAAACAGCAGTCGAAGTTCTGCCATATAAAAATTCACAGATGGACTGCAGGGATTACGGGCCCAACCTTGCGAGTGTTTATGGGTGGTGATCCCTATGAACTATCTAACACTACCAATGGACTAACGGGCTGGTGGGCTCAAAAGTGGGGCTTCGTTGTTCCGTGCCCTACAAATAGCACCCAGAGTTTCATGATATACAAATTGACAAGATGATTTGCAGACTATTTCAATTTTAAGGGCCTCTTGTTGATGTAATAGCACAATTGGAATTCAACTCGTGAATCCCTAAGTATCAACTCTTACAAGGTATGGACACGAGGTTCTTATAGAGTTTGTACGGATCCCACATTTCATACTTGGACACTTTTTCGATTGAGGGTTCTCGGTCTGGCAGGCTCAAAGCTGGGCCTGTATTTCTATGTATCCTACAAATAGCACCCAGAGTCCCACGATATACAAATTTACAGCCGAAGTTGTGGACTGGGTCACTCAACATTGCAGTTCTATTGTTCTATGTCTTCTAAACATGATTCGGAGGAAACGAGTAGTACATAGTAAAGATGTACTTCTCAAAACTATGAACATGAGATTTTATAGAGAATGTATGGATCCCTCATTCCATACTTAGCCACTATTTGGATGGTGGGTTCTCGGGCTGGCGGGTTCAAAATTGTCCCTTTGTTGTTCTGTGCCCTACAAATAGCACCCACATTTCCGCGATATACAAATTGACAAGCAGACTTGCCATCTATTTGAATTTTAAGGGACTCGTATTCATGTCATGGAACAATTGGACTTGGGCCAGTTTATATTTGTTTATTACAATATCAAATGGGGAAGCGGTTGGTCGAGTTGGTGATATAAAATTAAGTGAAATCTGAAGTCGTGAATCCGCCAACTTCCGCACCTACAAGTTTTCCAAAAAATGAGTAATACATACTAAGTATGTACTCTTATAAACTATGGACATGAAATTTTTATAGATCATGTACAGATCCACCATTCCATATTTAGCCACTTTTTTAGATCGGGGGCTCTCGGGCTGGCGGGCTGAAAATTGGGCCTCTATTGTTCCTCTATCTACAAATAGCACCCAAAATTCCACAATATACAAATTGACAAGTGGACCCACAGGTTGGCTGGCTCAACATTGCAATTTCATTGTTCTGTGTCCTCCAAATAGCACTCAGAGCTCTGCGATATACAGATTGACAGATGGAATCGAGGGTTGGCAGGTTCAAGTTTTCCATTGTTTATGGATGGCAATCCCTATCAACTATATAACATATCTAAAAACATTATGTTGAACACTAAATTATTAATATTACATATTGATATTACATAATTTAATTAGACGACAAAGTTTGTACAAGCTGATCGGGAAAGTGATATAAAAGTTTTCTGACAAACGAGCAATACATAGTAAACATGTACTTTTATAAAGTATGGACATGATATTTTATAAATCATATGCGGATCCCTCATTCCATACTTAGGCACTTTTTGGATCACGGGTTCTCGGCCTGACAGGCTGAAAATTGAGCCTCTATTGTTCTATGTCCTACAAATAGTACCCAAACTTCCGCGATACACAAATTGACAGGCGGACTTGCGGGTTGGTTGGCTCAACATTGCACTTTTATTGTCCCATAGTGATTCCATATTTAGTCACTTTTTTGGATCGGGGCCTCTTGGGCTGGCGGGCTAAAAATTGGGCCTCTAATGTTCTGCGTGCTACAAATAGCACCCACAATTCCGCGATATACAAATTGACAACCGGACCTACGGGATGGCTGGTCAACATTGCACTTTCATTGTTCCATGTCCTCCAAATAGCACTCGCAGTTCTGCGATATACAGATTGACAGATGGACTCCAGGTAAATTATTAATATTAAATATTGATATTGCAGAATTTAATTAGACGAGAAAGTTTGTACAATCTAGTCGGGCAAGCAATATAAAAGTATTCTGACAAACGAGCAATACATAGTAAACATGTACTTTTATAAATTATGGACATGAGATTTTATAGAGCATATGTGGATCCCTCATTCCATACTTGGGCACTTTTTGGATCGCGGGTTCTCGGCCTGGCGGGATGAAAATTGAGCCTTTTTTGTTTTGTGTCCTACAAATAGCACCCATACTTCCGCGATATACAAATTGATAGGCGGACTTGTGGGCTTCTTGACTCAACATGATATTTTATAGAGCATATGTGGATCCCTCATTCCATACTTAGGCACTTTTTGGATCGCGGGTTCTCGGCCTGGCGGGCTGAAAATTGAGCCTCTATTGTTCTGTGTCCTACAAATAGCACCCAGACTTCCACGATATACAAATTGACAGGCGGACTTGTGGGATGGTTGGCTCAACATTTCACTTTTTTTTTCCTGTAGTGATTCCGTATTAATTCCATATTTAGCCACTTTTTTGGATCGGGGGCTCTCGGGCTCGCGGGATGAAAATTGGGCCTCTATTGTTCCGCGCTCTACAAATAGTACCCACAATTCCGCGATATACAAATTGACAACTGGACCTATGGGTTGGCTGGCCAACATTTCACTTTCATTGTTCCATGTCCTCCAAATAGCACTTGGAGTTCTGTGATATACAGATCGACAGATGGACTCCAGGTAAATTATTAATATTAAATATTGATATTGCAAAATTTAATTAGAGGAGAAAGTTTGTACAATCTAGTCGGGAGAGTGATATAAAATTATTCTGACAAACGAGCAATACATAGTAAACATGTACTTTTATAAAGTATGGACATGATATTTTATAGAGCATATGCAGATCCCTCATTCCATACTTAGGCACTTTTTGGATCACGGGTTCTCGGCCTGGCGGGATGAAAATTGAGCCTTTTTTGTTTTGTGTCCTACAAATAGTACCCAGACTTCCACGATATACAAATTGAGAGGCGGACTTCCGAGCTCCTTGACTCAACATTGCACTTTTATTGTTATATGTCCTCCAAACAACACTCAGAGTTCCACAAAATAGAAATCGACAGGACTCCACAACTGGTGGGTTCAAGATTGCAATTGTTTAGGGATGGTCATCCTATCTAACTTTATCTAAAAACATTATTTTCAAATACTAAATTATTAATATTAAATATAGATATTGTACAAGTGAATTACATTAAATTATTAAAGGATGTTAAATCGCTTATTTTTTTAAAAATGAAGGAAACAAAAGAAAGTTTTTTTTTAATTCTATCACCGCAAGCATAACAAGGACCAATTTCAATTTTAAGGGCCTCTTGTTCATATGATAGCACATTAATTTTACCAAGTTCATCGAATAAGCAAAAATGCCAAAACAACGACCAATTTGAATTTTAAGGGCCTCTTGTTGATATGATAGCACAATTGCACTTCACACACTATATATTCATTAATTTCAAATTATTCCAGAACAATAATTTGACCAGGTTCATCGATCAAGGAAATCTTCTAAAACAAGCCACATAGTACATTTGCATCACAGCGCCATAGAAACTATCAGGCAGATTTGCGGGCCAGCTGGCTAAAAAATTCAATTATATTGTTCTGTGTCCTCCAAAGAACAGTTGGAGTTCCGTGGTATACAAATTGACAGTCAAAACACATAACCCAGAACCAACCAAACTTCAAACAGGCCGCAAGCAAGTTCCCAAAAGGTTCCATAGAGCAGAACCCATCGGCCTTTGCACCAAACAATTTGATATAAAAAGAAAAGACATCGTTGCATTCGTTTTCTCTTGCATCTCGTATATGTTGCCAATAGAAAATAACCGAGGCCATGGGATATATGGGGTTTGTTTCCATGCTAATCTTATGCGCATGCAATCCCAGCTAGCCAAGTCCAACGAACATTCATCTGGATGCTGAACAAATATTACAGAGACACATGAGGTATTTTACTTTCCTGCCAAATTTTGATATATATATTTCCCCTTCTTCGGAAAATATGCAAAATTGCATTGTCCTCATTTAAGATGAATTTGCTATGTATCTGAAGCTCCCGCGGCATGTACACACTGCTTGCCTTTTTCTGTAAATAAGTTTCATACGACAACTCTACCAACTTAGGAAGCACATTTTGTAATAGAGGCTCCCTAACCATACAATGCACGGTTGTGTTTCCCATGGTTCGGATAACAACATTGACGCAATGTCCATATATATATGGAAATTTTTCACTGAATCGCAGACAATCAATTGTATCATCACTTATCAAAGCAGAGGCAGAAGCCGAGGAGTTTCATTTTTCACATACAAGTTCAAAGGGGGTCAAGTACACATTGGCTGCAACTAAAACACCTTCAACCTGGGAATGCAAGCATAGGAATTAATACAAAGCATAGGAATTAATACATTGAACAATATAATACACAACTCAAGATCCCTCCCCTTAAAAAAAAAAGTAAATAGGAGCATAAATTTGTGCAAGGCTATTTCTATAAGCAAAGTGAGGATGATTTTGTGGATGTATACGCACAACAATTGTAGAGCTAGCTAGTTTCTTCAAATCCTCTACTATATATGCTCGCAACTCTGTTACAAACGTTGCCTAGGTTGTTTGAAAGATCATTTCTCTAACATCCCTCTTCTTTGTTATATTTTTGAATAGCATAAGTAGAATCTTCCCTTTATGCAATTGTTGTTCCATTGATGAAAAAAAATCTAAATACATATCGAACAATTGTAGCTGCAACATGGAATAGTGCAATATTTGTGTAACTTATCCGAGATGCATGCACATGAGAAAGTAAAGTACAAAACTGAATATGAAAATTGGTACCATTGTCTCACTGTTGTCCGACTCTCCATATTTTATATGGAGAATGTGTTGCGAGCCAAATTTTCTCGCCAGTGTGATAGCTACCCCAATCGTTCCGATTGGGTAAATATCAGTGCTCTGTGCAAGCTGGTTGATTGTCGAGTCTGAGACGAAATGATGTTCTGAACAAACAGCGGTAATTTTTTCCACAATGCTTGTTTCGTTCAGCTAAATAATTTGATTGCAATCACCATGGTCATATACTGTTTTGGGCAATATATTAAAAATTTTAATGGATATCCCATTACACGGCAATATCTTTTCTGCATGTTTCTGGACAAGTTGTGGAGGAATAGTCAGTGTCACTGTCATCATGGCCTCCTTATCTGTCATGTCAGCACACATAATGGATCTACTTTTGTTTTCCTTGTCCAAGTAGGTGCTATAGACAACCATTATGTCCCCAACGAACACTTGTCCAGATCGACGGTTGTTCAAGCCCTCTATTGACATTACTTTGGATGTAACAACTCTAGACCTGATGACATTTTTTGAACAGGAAAAATAAAGTGAATGCTAGTGCATTTTTTTTTTGTGTGTATTCTTATTTCACTGGCATAAATCTACAAGTACATGCATATCTTTGATGAAATATGGAGCCAAAGTTTCGCAACCACACCTCTTAGTTTGTGGAACATGCAGTGCGTTCGGCGTCTCGCTTGTACTTGTTGATACTTCTTGTGAGATGAAAACCATGTATTACAGATGACATCAGCATATCCGCCATGCCATAGATGAATATATACCACAGAATATTTGTTTAGTAAACATAGTAAGAGCAGAGCATATGCATCTTTACCTTTGGCCTCGTCGGTCTGCTGATGTCTGGGATGAATGACTGCTCATGCCCATGTCACTAGTCCAACTTTTTCTTATGCAAACATGTGTAGATGAACATCAAGACTAAACAAGCATATGCATTGTATATTGTGCATCAGAAGAACTGAATAACCATAAAACTGTATGCATCTGATTTTTTTAACTGGAGAAATGTTTAATAGTAAATAGGGCGTGAGCATGGGGCACCATGGCCAATCTGTATATCGCAGACCCCTGGAAGCCAGGGGAGCAATCTTCAACCTGCCAGCCTTGCACCCGTGATCGAGAAAGTGGGTAACTATGGAATAAGGTATAAGAACGACCACAAATGTGAATCTGTTGGTCCGCCAACCGATGCACGAAGGAATTTTCTGAAAGCACACTAAGCAAATGAATTAGAAAACAAAAGGGATAATAGAAAATGGAAAAAGTAGAAATAGGGAGGGCAGAAAAGCCCATTACTGCCAAGTCATTTTTTTCAAGTCTAATATTATATGCCCCCACGCGGTTTGTATATTTAATTTACCAGCACACTTGGTATACCTTTTAGAATATTGTAGCACATAACCCTCTGCTATTGCACAGAACAATTCAACTCCCTATCCAAGAATCATGTTTTTTCCAAGGCAACAACACCGAATATGCAATGCACATGAAGGAAAGTTAGTATGAAGACAAACATCTAAAAGAAAGAGAAACATGCCTATTTACCCGCCAAAGAGTCCATCGTCCTGTCCGGCCATTATGTTTGTTTAAATGTAGCAATGTAGCGAAAATACAACGGACATGAACTAGCTTAGTATGTAGGAAGGCATGTATTGAAGATAACTTATAATGAATACAGACATGTAAAATAAAGAGAAAGAGGGTTATTTACCTGCAAAAGAGCCCATCGTCATCTCCAGCTTTTATGTTTGTTTAAATGTAGCAATGCAGCGAAAACACAGCGAGCAAAGCAGGTTAGTATGCAGGAAGGCATGTAATGAAGATAAGTTACCATGTAGGAAGGTACGCAACATGTACATATAATAAACTAGTTGAACACATATACAAACCATAAATGAAATACAAAACAACACAATATGAAACAACAGAACAATCATACACCTTTGTATATCCTCTTCAACCAATGCAGTGGAGACTCCCTCATTTTCTCCAGCTATTATGCTTGTTTGAATGTGGGAATGCACAAAATACAATGAACATGAATGGAAGTTGGTATTCACCGGAGAAGAAGCAATATGTACATACACTAAAACAAACTCAACGAACAGTCTAGAAAGGCAGAAACATGAACCTTTGCGTTTCTCTATCCATGGCTATAAACGTGTAATTTATTTTTCCCTGCCCAAAATATATTACAAGGCACAAAATATCACGCAATTGCATGGTCGTAGCTAAATGATTTCTGGTTTTTCGTGGCAATTTATCCAGATATGATTCCATCGATGGAAATACATGTTCTTAATCCTCTACACAGACTATTGTGCCCACGATACATTTTTTTTGTTTTTCGTGGAAAACTACCCAGACATGCTTCCAGACATCCAAATACAATCTTGCAGAAACTTTGTTGCACATATCATATCTCAAGCACAACACAAATTGTATCATGCACACACCAATCTATGTAGAGGAGAAAGAACATGTAATGTCATATCGGCACATCTGACCATACATGGTTTATAAATGTAGCCTGCATATATATTCTTTATTCCAACAAAAAAAACAGCGGATATTGCAATTTCACATGTAATCCTCGAACAATTTTGCATGCAACTATTTTCTTTCATGCCAGCACTGAAGCACCAGCAAAATCTCACAGAATAACAGATATCGGCCGTGGCATACAGGGAAAATAACATAACTGCATGTCAACTCCTGGGTGTAGGGGTTGAACACTGTAAAGCGCCCCAAAAAACAATAATAATCCAAAAAAAAAATCTCCAACCACCGTCGCTGGACCCCAACCCTACAAGGTTGAATCAAACAAAAGAAAACAGCAAGCATCAAACCAGTGAGAAAGCATGAATAGTTTGAACTTAACCCCCAGGGCCCCAAAGCGCAAACTCGAGCCAAACAAATAGAACCAACAACCCACGAACCAACGAACCAGCAAGAACCATCGAGCCAGTAAACAACATATGTATCTCCAACGATTACGAAACTGCAGCCCAAGCATAGAAGGAACCGAAAACATACGAGGGGCATGTGACTACAAATAAGCAAACATTCTTACTTGAAAACTGCAAACACTGAACAACAAACAAGGAATACAAAATGAAATTATGGCATTGAAACTTACTCTGAAATGATGAAATACAGAAGTGCAGGTCGAATCGCGAGTGAAACAACAAGCAACAACTGAGAAACCAGTGAAGAAGAAGCACTCATCGAACCAGTAAACAATGTATGTAGCTTCAACGATTACAAAATTTCATTGCAAAGGCAGAACAAGGATGAAACATACAATGGCTATTGAACTGGCAGTGGACAAAGAAGACTATGCAAATTCACTGTAACTGTATAGAAAATTTTGAGGAAAAATGTACTCTGAGAAGCGTATTTACATAAACATTTAAGGTTGTCAGGTTGTCTAAGGACCTCCTGGTATGCAAACATTTAAGTTGTCAGGGTTGTTGGAGGACATCGCGTCATGTAAACATTTAAGTTGTCAGACCTATTGAGGCATCTCGGAATAAGTGTCAATACATTTCAACAAAAATACATCCGGCAAAGATGCTATAAACTTTGGAATTCTCAATCACTATAAATCTTGGATATCAAAACATTTCAATATGCTTAGTACATATCAAAACTTACGGATATATTCAGGTACCAAAAATGCTAATACAAACATTTGAACTAATGCTAGTATTAATCCACCTTCATGTAATATAGAGGAAAAATATATGATTAAAAAATACTGTATACAAGAAAAAGTTTGGAAAAATATATGATTAAAAACATTATATAAAACATTAGGAATAGTGAAGTCGGAAATAAGACCTCCAATCTCTTATCCAATCAGATCAGTACATATATGGTACTTTTTATTATATAAAAATATATGTTTTTAATTCCATAGCTCCAACAATAGGTATTGTGCAAATATTTCAAGTCAAAGGACAAACTAATATGTAGTCAACGAATTATCGATCACTATAGTCCCTCTATGCCTACAGCATGGACTAACAAGGAAGCATCAATCACTTCAAACATAATCAATTAAGATTTACGTCTATGAAGTGAAGTTGGCTTATTTGTTAAAATTGGAATATAATATTACTTATGTGCATCTTAATTAAGATTCAGCTTAATACAGTGCACAAGTGGTACAAACTTAAACAAGGTCAAAAATTGACTTCACTTTTATTCCATGTGGGGTCATTAGATATGTCTTTATATATATGTACTTAATAGTTATAAAATATGTGTTATGTGAATTAATAGTTTTAGGCAAGAAGAATTTGACTTTAGTTTAATTGATCTCTTCAACCATGCAATTACCTAATTGACTTGGAAATTAATGGAACATAATCACAATCAAAACTTTTGATAATCTAAGTTTAGAGTGCCTATTTGCGTAATCTTGTAAAGTGATAATTGTTTATTTTTACACTTTTGTGTACTGAGCTAGATGGGATTGTGTCAGACCATTAGTATGGTATGTTCTTAACGATTGAACTATCAGGTCTCTTTTGTAATAAATGTTTTGTTTGAATAGTCATATCATTTTATTAATTGTATATGAATGTTTATATGATGATTTAAGGTTGATTTATATTAATCAATTATTGGAGTCTGATTAGGACTTGCGCATTTCATATATATAAAGGTTGTGCAAGTTGTGCAACCTCAAATTAATGTAAATAAGATCATTTTCCTTATGTATAGTGTTTTCTATGTTAGATAATTATTAAAACTTTAATCATTTTTTTCTTGGCACCTCGATGTGTGTCGTACTTGTGACGGATGTCTACATCCATCAATCTTGGGACGATAGGTCATCAATCTATCAATGCCTCTAGATAATTCCAACTACTCATTTGAAAATGATTTAACAGTCACTGACTTGGTCAAATTTGACATAGTCGACATTCATTAGAATATAGATGATGGTGAGTGATTTCGACTATTTTTTTGTAGGTACGACAATTATAAAATGTTTTTTTGTTCATTGTTCATTGTGTAAATTATAAGCCTTTTTCTATGTGCTAGTACTTTCCTCAGATCCAATTCTTGATCTACATAGCTTGGATTTTTTACTTTGAAGGTTAGAAATTTTTAATATTTCTTTGTCTCCTTTTAAATACCCACATTGGATATCTAACCCCTAGACCCTTTTTAATTGGGGACACAAATTGTTGCCTAGGAAACATGTATGAACATATCTACTCAATTCGATTTAATTACTATACAATTTTTCTTGGTCTAGTTTTCTTTTATTGTTTGATTTTATTACTTGCTTACAGTGAAGCTTTGGAGCTTATGTGGTAAAATTGTATGGCTTTGATTTCCTGATTAATTGTTGACCACTTTTATAAACCTTTGATAAATCTATGACAACAATGGCTTAATTCTCTAGTACATATGGGGTCAATATTAGATGACATTTGTACCGTAAGAATATATTTATATGTTGTACTTATATTGCTTCAATGGATTTTTTTGTGAATATAGGAAACCCTATTGCCAAGGATTACACCTGAAGAGAGTGAAAGGATGCTTTCTACGTTAAGGGAAACATTGGAGGCACAGGGTGATGGGAAATGTTATTTCCCTTGCAATAAATGCAGGGGATTTAATAGAAGAAGACTTGTAAGAAAAAAAAATGAAAGACATTGTTGGAGGTATGGAAATTGTGAAGGGGGGTATACATATTGTCCCATGTTTTATGGACAATATGCATCGGAAACCAAATTCCTGCAATGTCAAATTAGTAGATATCAAACTGATCAAGTAACAAAAAAGGCGCCTCACAAGGTTCTTAGTCATATTCTGATAATTCCACGTTTGCAATGACTGTTCAGGTGCCAAACCATAGCACAATTTATGGATTACCATGCATGACACAAAAGTGAAGATGGTTTTCTTTGAATTCCTTCAAATGGTTATTCATTTAAGAAAATCAAAGAAATATGGTCAAATTTTAAAGAAGAACCTTGTAATGTTAGGATTTCATTGACAGATAATGGTGTCAATCCATTTGGTGAGCTCATGTCTATTTACTCAGTATGACCTATTTTTGTTATAAGCAATAGCCCTTCTTATTGGATTTCAATAAAGAGGGAGCACACAATGTTGACGATGATTGTTCCAAGGATTTGCTTACAAATATTGTTTGAATGTTGCATTTTGTTTGTTTTATTCATTGCATAATTTCTTATATATATACAAGGTAGTAATTATGTGTATTTTCACCCAATTAGGTAAGTACCAAGTAAAATATATGAATGTATATATTGATATTCTTGTTGACGAGCTACTAAAGTTATTGGATGACATCACTATGTATGACATCTCTATACCAATAGGGAAAAAGCAATTTCAATTCCATTGAACACTTACATGGACAATTCATGATGCCCCGAGCTAACACATTTTTTTGGTACGTAACATACTATTGTACTTTAATAGTATATATTTTTATGAAAATATGACGCATGCTTCTTAAATAATAATTCTTTTTTATATAAACAATACTGAAATTAATCCATATCTTGCAGGTCTTCAAACAAAGGGTAAATTTGCATGTCTAGTTTGTGGTCCTAGGATGAAATATCATTGTTCAAGAAGTATAGAAAAGGAGGTGTTTTATGAGTATAGGCACTTCCTCCCTAATAACCATAGATATTGAACTACATACAAATATATTTTCAATTTGAAAGAAGAGACTGGAATAAAACCACGAAGAATGACACCTCACCCATGGAAGTTGGAATATGATAGAAATTGTCAAGGTAAGAAATTAACCTATGTATAATAAATATTTATAATGTTTTAAAATTTTAATTTGTATTGAATTATGTTTATTGTATCTAACAATTATTGTTCTAATCTCATTTATTTTTCATAAATGTCATCATGGCATTAATGGGTTTCCATGAGGAATGAAAATTTACCCTATACAATTCAGTAGGTTTCCCTACTGTGAGCACCTACAAATAGCTCATTTGTTTGATACAATGCATATCAGGAAGAATGTAATGGAAACATTGTGGAGAATCTTAGATGGAAGGAATGATAAAGAAAAAATTGTCAAAAATTGTACCGACATTCAGGAAGCCAATCATGCAATGCAAAATGTGATTTATTCAAATAGCAATGGACATTGAAATAGTATTCCATGGTTATTTACATAGTAGGAAAGCAATATTGTAAAAGAGTTCATTCGGAAAATTAAATTTCCCACGGGATTTGCGTCAAACATAAAGAATATCTTAACGAAGAAAGGTGAATTTCGTGGGGTGAAAAACCATAACTGGCACAACTTCATTAAGGTAATTATTTTGGTAGATTTATATATTGGTAAATATACTTCTTTTTAGTATTTTAATTTTATTTTCTTTTCAAAAAATAATGATCCATTTTTTGTTACAGTACGTTCTACCTCTATCTCTCCCTGACAACTTTGACAACAATTTAAAACAAGTTATATATGATCTTGGAAAATACATGAGGTAAACAATAATTTATATGCAAAATATTTGTTGTTGAACTTGTCAGCATTTGTTTTACTTGAAATGTATATATGTTGTTGTTGAAACGTATGATTTTCTTTGTTATAAGATGTGTAGGTGTTTGTCATCTAAAGAAATCAATAAAAAAGATATAAAATATTGGAGGAGAGAACTTCTTCGGCTAATGTGTGAAATGCAAAAGTATCTACCTCCGAAATTTTTCAATGTGCAAGAACAATACCTCATACACCAAGTTGAGGAGACTGAAATGTGTGGACCTATACACATAAGGTCAATGTGGATGGTGGAGAGGTACTTGAAGTCATTGAAGGGTTTCATTAGAAAAAGAGTATGTCTTGAGGGTTCTATGCTATATCAATCCTTGTTGTATATTAGTCAGTATCTTCCCAAATTAGCAGCAAATATGAAGGTGCCTCGAATTTGGGATGTCAATTCCATTAACAAATTTGAAGTGGAGGTATGCCAGGAAAGGTAGAAAGATGAAAGTTAAAGGTAATTATATGGTAGAGATATATAATACTTTGCATTAATATTGATTTATTTCTATATTGTACTTATTTAATTTGTATTCAGCTTCCATCAATTATTAATATTTATTCCAATTAGTAATTTTTATTCCTTTTTCATATAGTTGGTCAAGAGTGGAATGCACTACATTTATACATCACAAAAAATCTTGATTGGATGAAGGTATGCATAGATCGATGTATACAACGTAATGGTAGGTTATCATGGGAAGGGGTGGCTACATTCCTTAAAGAAGCTCATCGTAATCAAGATACCAATATTACTTAGAGGGAAATTGATTTAGCATATGGTTTAAAAGATAAACATGCAAGCATATTATTAACCCACATCATGTTTTAGTTTTTTTCCATTATATTAATCTATGTGGTGTTTTTGTCTATAAATTTTTACTAAATCTAAATATGTTTATTGATTGGTGATGCATTTTTTTACGTGTCAGGAATATTGTAGTTGACACACCACAAGGTTATGAGGTGCAATGGTTGTAAATTTTGTATCAAAAAGTTGGATTACATGAATAAAACCTATGATCGTGGGATAACTACAGTATTTCAAGTCACTAATGTTTCCTCAAGAAGTGATAGGAATTCAACAATATCTAAAAATAGATATTATGGGTATTTGGATGATATAATCGAGTGTGACTTTAAATCCTTCAAGTTAGTTATGTTCAAGGTCAAATGGTATAGGTTACAGATGAATGAATGTGATCCTGACAGAACTGTTATTGAGCATGACAATTGATTTACCATGGTTAATACAAGGACGTTCAAGTTGGGTACAAAACTTGTGTTCTTCCAAGCCAATGTGAGAAAGTCTTTTATTCATAGGTTCCATGTAAAGCAAGTTGTTACATATGATCCAAGAGGAAGGCATGTAAAGTATAATGTACCTTAAGAAGATCATATTGAAGAATAATAAGATACAAATAAGCATGAGGTATATGCACTGTCAGATGAAGAAGTCAAAGAAGTTGATCCAGATGTAGATGGTGATGTTCTCGATGTTGATATTTAAAATGATATTATTAAAAATGAAATTGATGACGATTTTGATATGGCCATTCCTTTCAACATCGATTTTGAACCAGATGATACAGATGTAGAGTTGGGTGAAAAAGAAGATGATCAACGATATTGCAGAAATGTTGAATTGTAGGAGGTATGTGACTATATCTTTTATATGATTTATTGTCTTTAAAGTATTTATTTATATGGGTTAATTATTTTCATGATAATCATCATATCATAGTCATCATCATCATCATCATGATAATTTTCGTCAACATCTTCGTCGTCATCATTATCACCACCATAATAAACATTGTCGGTGTCCTACTTCTCATCATCATCTCCATCGTCATCGTCATCATTTTCATTGTCATCGCAATCATCATCATTGTCATCATTGTCATCATTGTCATCATAATATTGTCATCATCATTGTCATCATAGTCACCATCATCATTGTCATCATTGTCATTGTCATCATCGTCATCGTCATCATCATCATTGTCATCACCATAATCAACATCATCTTCGGCGTTTTCATCATCATCATCCTCATTGTCATCCTCATTTTCATCGTAATTTTCATAATCATAGTCATTGTCATCATCATCATCATCATAATCATCATCATCATCATCATCATCATCATCATCATCATCATCATCATCGTTGTCATCATTGTCATTTTCATCATTGTCATCGTCGTTGTCGGAATTTCCATCACCATAATCAACATTGTAATCACCCTCGTCATCATCATCCTCATTGTCATCATTGTGGTCATCGTTGTCATCATCATCGTCATCGTCATCTGCATCATCATTAATTTCATCATCATCATTTTCATTGCCTTTTTCATGATCATCATCAAATCATCATTTCCATTGTCATCATCATCGTCATCATCTTCGTCATCATTGTCATCACCATAATCAACAATGTTATTTTCATCATCATCGTTGTCGTCATCATCATCATTGGTATTTTCATCGTCATCGTTATCATCATTGTCATTGTCATCGTCATCATTGTCATCATTTTCATCACCATAATCAACATTTTCATCATCATCATCATCGTTGTCATCGTTATTTTCATCATCGTCATCGTCGTCATCGTCATCGTCATTGTCATCATATCGTCATCATCATCATCATCATTGTCATCATTGTCGTGAATGTCATCCTCATCGTCATTTTCACCACCATACAAGAGATATGGGTTAAATATTATATAAGGGCCTAGGTTATGGGTTAGTGGTTAGGGTCAATAATGATTATAAGGATTATCTAATGTACGTGTTAGAGGCTTTAGTGGATAAGAGTTAGTAGTTATAATGATAAATTAAAGTAGAAGCGTTATGGTGTCATATATTAGTTGTTACATATTTTAGTGGTTATTATGTTTTGAGTTATGTTTTATATCACTTAGTTAAAGGTCAAGTGTTATATTGGTTCTTATGGTTAAGGGTCAGTAATGTATGTGTTAAATTGGGCCTATTGTTTATATACATTAATGTCATAGTGGTATATGGATTAATCTATGGGTTAGTTATGGGTTATATTAGCGGTAGGTTTAGGGGTTGTATATCTTAGGGTTAAAATTAATATGGTTTATAATGGTTTCTAGTTATATGTGTCATATATGTTAGGGTTTATAAGGGTCATATGTTAGGGGTTAAAGCTCAAATGCACTAGGGATTAGGAAATAGGGATTTAACATTATACAGGTAAAGTTTTATGGTGGTTGTATTTTTTATGGATTCTAAGGGTTAGGGGATATAGAAGTGATATGGGTGAATTATTATAAGGGTTATGGGTTAGTTTCTAGGGTCAATAGGGATTACAATTATTACATGAGATAAGTGTTATAGGGTTTATGGGTTAAGGGTTATATGGGTTAGTTAGAGATTATACTAGTTAGGAGCTAGGGGTCCATGGGTAATAAGGTTTTATTTAGGTTAGTATTTAGTTGTTATAAATATTAGGGTTTACTTATAATACCCCTTCCACGCAGCGATTTGACTGCTAAATTCTATGAAGCTATACATACCCTACCCCCCTATGGATTTGAACCTGTGACCTCCAAGGAGTAAACACGTGTTCTTAACCATTAGGCCCACTATATAATATATACTAATTATATAATATATTAATTATTATTATTATTATTATTATTATTATTATTATTATTATATATATATATACAACAAGATATATCCGTTCCATATTCGTTCCCAACAACAAGAGAGAAGCGACCCCACGTGAAATGTGAAGACAATGACCTGAGACATAAGGAGACAAGTGGATCTCAAGAGACCATAAGTGGACAATGTGAGGAGGACCTGGACCACTGCACAAGCGACAAAGGATACCCCACATACAGAAGAGACAGAGCCAAGGGAAATTTTCTTAAGGGACCAAAAATGCCGCCAAAATTGCTACTTAATTCTGCTTATTAATTTTGTAGGGTTATTTTTTATTTCAATTTTTTTTAGTTATGTCTGGTATTGAACCCATGACTTCATGATTATGAATAAAATTTTTGGGTTTAGGGTTTACATTGGCTCCAACAAGTGACTTCAATTACATATATCATTCCCAAAGAGGTAACAAGACTAAACATTATATAATTTAAAGCATCTAGAATGGTATTACATTCCAACCAACTTCTTCAATCACATCTCCTGACATTAATTATTTCACTTCTTTAAACTACCACGAACCCTAGGACAAGGCTTTTTGGGGTCTGCTTGAAATGTGGCATGTTTTCTAATAATTTTTCTTTCCTCATATGGAATTTTAGGGTGTTTTTCATCATGGTGAATTTCCATTGTTTTGATATCAATGGAAATATTTTTACAATGAGGGAATTCATACTTGACATGGCCACCTTTATCACCACCAAGATGATCATGTAAACCTGTCTTTCCTTCCCCTCTACTTGTCGTTGTTGCATAAAATTTTGCTACTATTTCCTTAGTTGTGTGCTTCTTTGGATTTTCCTTACTCGTCATGGATGGTATTCAAATAATTAAATGCATAGATTATTAAGCTTGAAATAAAAAGCCTCATTCTTGTTTGAAATTTGAGTGTTGCAAATTGTGTGCTTCTTTGGATTTTCCTTACTCGTCATGGATGGTATTCAAATAATTAAATGCATAGATTATTAAGCTTGAAATAAAAAGCCTCATTCTTGTTTGAAATTTGAGTGTTGCAAATGTTGGACACACCTACCACACTTAGAGGGGGCAATGAGTGTGGGATCTTTTTCCCAAAACTTCCTCTTACACAAAAAATCCTTAGTTAACATTCAACGCTTTCCCATTACTCATTGATGTCATTTATAATCAGTTAGATGTGAATATATCAGAAAAACATATCATCAACAAATCATCTCCACAAGGAACACAAAGAACCCAAGATGTATGTACAATTTTTCTTTTTATTATGGACTTTAACTCTGGTTTTTCTACCAACAAACTAGCTGAGTACAACTCTACAAGAGCACCAGCTCTATATGAAAAAAATCATCTTACATTATCAGCATCAACTCCGAGATGAGGCAACAATCCTCAACATATATCAATCATTCAACATAAATAGGTGTACTCAACGATGCACCAACCTCGTACAAACAACTCCGTAATCAACCTCATCTTATAACAAAGTACATCCAACCATGTACCTAGTATATACCAATCATGTGTCAAATACTATCAAAATGACCCATCAATATGTACCAACATCATCAACTATACACCCTATGTATAAAGCAACTCATCAGCTTGTTTTGTCTAACCATGACTAGTTTTGGATTAATAACAACCCTAACTTGAAATATTCATAACTTTAAAATTCTAATGAATAAAGATATGAAACTGATACACAATGTTCTTCGCTGTCTTTTGTGCAATTCCTCCAAGTGGCTCTACTGGAACCTCTCATGTGCTAAGCATGTAAAAATGGCATACCTTGTTGAATTCTCGGGTCATTCTAGAGAGCAACCCAGGAGTGTGGGCCTTACACACAATATTCACGAAATTGATTTGAAACTATTAAAAACATACTACAGCATGTATCCTAACCATCACATTTGGTATTACTTAATTTGGATCTGTTATGAAGAATTTATGATTGCTTTTTAATTAAAACTCCTGCTTTTGACTAGTTTCAGATCATTCACACAAACCCTATTTTCAATGGAGTGTAACTCCCAAAATACAACGACCCTAGTTTAATTTTTTACCACAAATACTTGGGTATTTTTTTGTCAATGGTGTAAAACAATTTCAATGGTCTGAATAATTATATAAAAAAGTTATAGAGAAAAATAGTGAGATGACTCGTAAATAACATAACCTTAGAAAGCATCATCAAAAAAATGTATTCTTCCTTTCTTCATTTCGGCCTCTTCACCTTTCCTCAGAAATTTTGCCTAGATATCCTTGGTTACCTCAGACACATGATATTCAATATTCTCAAGTAAAATTCAAATGAGAGAGCTCCTTGCCTTATTTATACTCTCCTAGTAGTTTCCTTAAAAACATCTCTAGGTCACTTGGCCCCACCTCTACCTTTATTTTAGGTTAACCAACTCTAATTCCATTAAATTTATTATTTAAATAATTTATTTTGTATTCACTTGAATTATATTACACTCATCACTTCACTTTTAGTATTTAATTTTAAAAATCCCTCTAAACCACTTTGACTACTTTGACCTTTTGGGGCTTTGTAGATGACATGTGAGGGTCCTCTAACTTCGTGAAGGCTGTACTCATAACCGTGAGTAGTTATGTGATGCTCCACATACTACCAGAAATGGCATGACATGTAATATTCATATAAAATAGTATTGTCTAAAAATATATCATAACGCATACCATTACCCATCAAATAAACTTGGGTCCATTACCCAAACCTCAAGGGTCTCCAACTTCCTCTCATGGCCATAACTCTCTAACCATGAGAGGAGTTATGTGAAGATATATACCATCGAAATGGAATGACAAGCACTATACATATAGCATAGTTTCACCAACAATTTCCTGATCTTCACTTCATTATTATTCCACAGACAATCATGGGTCCTCCAACCATTCTTTTAGTATAACTCAATCCGCAAAGTGTATTTTTTGTGAGGGATTTCACCATAAGTGACCACTTTGGATTTCATCCATTTGTGCACCTTATCAATCATGATAAGACAATAATGATTCATCCATACATTTTCCAACAATGCATCATATATACCAATGAAGCCATATCGATCCATCTTTCTGCAATATGTATCAATGACAACTCATTGATCCATCTTCATCATATCAATGAAACTCATTGATCCATATTCATCTATGGCCTCATCAAGGAAATACATATTGTATTACACCAATCATCAGAATCAATCTAAACTTGACATCAATCAATCAAAACCATTTTCACCACGAAAATGATGATCCAACAAAGAACCCAATCCCTTCTTCAATTTCTATTAATCCTACCATTTTCAATTAGTTGGAAATTATATCTAAATATGACTACATTATGACATTTTTTCCATTTTAGGTGGGTAAATTAAAACTTGCTTTCATTCAATGCTTATGCATGCCTTTTCTTTTCCATGCATTTTGCGTTATAATTCTTCTATGTCCTATGGTGGAATTAGTAATATGGTGGTTACAACGAAGTATGATGTGGTTATGCCATGTTCATTCCATACTCATTTTGTTTGGTTTATAGATGCCTCATGATTACCTACATGTATCGGGAAGACTCACCCTGCCTCATTGTGCCTATAGCGAAACCAATTCCGATCCATGACCTCCATTGTTAGTACTGTGGCTCTTCCTTGGAACTGTTAGTTCAGAGAAGCCTGTTGTGGAGCTGATATTATAAGAAAGAAATACCATTGGAGCCACACTATAGAGATATCTTGCTTTAACAATCATTTTATTCTAAGGAAAAAGTGGTAAAAGAAGCAAGGAAACAATACTTTAAATTCCCCAGAGATTTAAGCCTCTGAGGGCTTAAATGACACACACAGGAGATTAGGCGTGAGTTCGAGGGGATTTCATTAGTGAATAGGGGCTGCGACCAAGAGATAAGGATCTAAATTTCCACATGCACTATCAATTGAGAGAAATCAATGACTAATATTTGAGCGCATCCCGCCTCACAATATCAATGACTTACAACACACATCACATCCACAACAAGCTCAAGATTTAATGAATTTTGGGAATGTGATGATGGTTTTGGAGTTCGCTACATGTCTTTATTGTATTGGTTTTGGTATGGTTGCTGACATGTTAAATCCATTTCATAAAATCATGCGATACCATCGACAAGATTTCAAGAAATGGAAATGCATGATGACCCGTGACTGAACTCAGATAGAAGAGGTGGACCTATCACAAACAATCAATGTCCACCTAGACATGACATGGCCTGACAACCATCTAATGCCCACTGGCTAGTCAATTTTTTTCATGTAAGCACCCAAAAGATATTATCGATGATGGGGAGACACATGGACCAACTAGACATTATTGGACCTCTCAATCATTCCACCATGGAATTCACCAGGGCTAATGACAAGTCAACACATGTATGTCTTACATTTATGACATTACTTATGATGTCATCCAAATTTCCACACACTTGGAAAATTTTACATCTCCAAAAATGATATGACACATGTCTTAATAGCATTAAATGGTTAATAAGGGGATTTAATTGATGATTAGGGTAATTTTTTGAGTTATTGAGTTATGACCTAGAGGTAAATTTGTTATTTTTGTAGTAGCTAGTGCGTGATCCATACACACCATCAATCCAAGTTTAGAATACAGGTAATTCAATCCCCTTTGATCAGTTATATACCTGGATTGAGATATCATTTGCAGTTCAATTTAAGGATGAAGTCTAATTTGAGCCCTAGAAAGGCCTCAAAGGATCCTAAGGTGCCAATGCAGCTCACTCCTCGTGATCATTTAGAAGATAGGGAGGGCGAAGTTTTTGACCCCTCCTTATCATATCTTGATATGTATAAATTAATCAAGAGGACCCAAAGGGATGCTAGTGGTTTGAAGGACTACATGTTTTAATGGGAGTCGAACCTAGCCCATTCAATTATACCCCAAACCTGTCACTTCCTAGAAATGGTGGACTAGTGTGCATCACATTATGAAATTCAAAAGGAACATATTACAAATGTTAGTGGTTCTAGAGTTGTCTATTTTATTTCTAAAGAATCAATTATATATATACTCCCTTTTTATGACCCAGCTTCTACAAAAACCCTAGAGAAAGATCAACTTCTAGTTAAATATCAATATTTATCCCAATTAGAAAGAGAGAAGTTGCTTAGTAAATTGTTACCTAAAAATGCTTGTTAACCTTTGGATCCTCCTCCATACCTATCATTTATTTTCTGAGAGATAACTAGATAGAGGGTCAGTATGATCTATCATATTCTAGGGTATGAAAATGATCATGAGGTGAATGAGACAAATTTGGGTTTATTCTCATCTTTTTTTGCTATAGATTCCATCACCTTGGTCAAATATGATTATGTTGAGTATCTAGTTGGGGCTATTAATCACCAACTATCAACTCATCCTACTGCTAAATATTTTTGGTATCAGTGCTATTTACTACACCTTATAATGCTTAATAATGTTGTAACCTTCTATAATTTAGGCTTACATGTATCTAATGATACTTATGGTTTGAAGACTGTAATGGAATGGATCGAGGAGATAAGATTTAAAGAACACAATTGGGGTTTCTCTACCTTTGTAAACAAGTATATGAGCACAATATATAATCTCATTCATCATATTCAACCTCCTAGTATGTTTAGTGATTTGAAAAAAATCCTTCAATTGACCAAGGAAACCAGTACATGGGGTTGGTATTTGTCAGATACACACACCTTAATCAGGTTTTATGGATTTGAAGGAGAGCCCTACAAATCACTAATGTTTTTAACTCCGATTTTTTCCCTGGAATATATCAGGTATAGAATGACAATGGATCATCTTCAATTCACTCAACATAAGAAATCAATCATGTTCAAGCTTCCACATGAAGTGGGACCTTTTCAGTTCAAACTAAGAATTGCACTCAACTCCATAAAAGGCATGTTGCATTAGTTTGATTTTGAAAAGGAAAAGCGTTGGATTTATGATACACAAGGGATCATTGCTACCATGAATCCTACTTACAAGCATCAACCTGATCCCATATTAGAAAGTGCTACTAACTTGGATACATGGGAATAGGTGAATTAAATTTTGATGGCATAGGTAGAAAATTCATCAGTGGATAGATCAAATTATACAAGGGAATCATAGACTTCTTAGAAACCAGAAGTTTTGTTAGGAAAAAGAGATTCTCTGATACCAAAAATGAAATGGAAATAGATGATCCATTGAGAAATAAGTCCAATAAGGTAGAGGATCATAATATACATGATATCAAGGAAGATACACTTGATAAAGGTAAGGGTGTGTTACATTTGGTTTAAATACCTAGTGGGGAAGGATCTGTTTCTGCTATAAAATCTTCTCCTCCCCCTTTTCCTATACAATATTATCCTTTAGCCCAATTGCCAACAATCTAGGACATCTCTTCTACTTCAAAGGGGTCTTCTAAGACACCACCCTCAATTTTTAATTTTATGTCGATATCACGAGAGTTGGTGTGGAAGTCAAAAAGGAATTACTTCCTCAAGTCAATTCTCATACCAAGTTACTCTCAGAAATGGATTACAATGAGAATGTATTGAGATTGGAAATATTACAATCAAAGGTGCCAAGACCTTGTGTAGCTGAATATTATGAGGTTAGTGAAGTCAAAGTTCATTTGGGAAATATTCAAGTTGGAGATATGTGTGAATTACATAAACAAACTAGTTAAATGATGCACATAGGAGAATTTCATGATTCTACAAGTGAAAGAAAGATGAAGGAATTGAATCAAACGATTGAGAGGTAATTAAAGCATGAGAACACATCAGTATGGGAAAAGGCCATTGAGATATAAAACCTTGAGAATAAACTTGTAGTTATGAGTGTTGATCCTCATAATCATAAGGTAATGGAATATTTGTTGATTAAAAAGGATAATGAAATAAACATACTCATGAAGAAGCTTAATATTCTAGAAGTTCAACATGTGCAGACCCATGAACTTCAAGCCATCTATGATGAGAAAGAGAAGATTCATCAGTCGCTTACTCAAATCTAACAAGTTGTGGAAATATTGCAAGAAGAAAATCAGTCATTAATTGAGTAGCTAGAAAAGTCCATGCAATTAGAAAAGGAGTCTAAGGCTCAAATTATACCTTTGGATGATGATGAAAGATTAGCCAAGGTTATGTCATATCTGAGTGTAAAGGAGGTTGAGATTAACTCGCTTAGAGAAAATATTAAATTCATCACATATATGATAACATATTTACAAGAGCATGCCAAGAGTAGGGAATTACTCTTGCATAAAATTGGTTCTGAGAAGCAACAAGTTGAGCAAGAACTAGAACAAATGAAGTTGAGGGCTACTAGTAAGCTAGCATTGAAGGGGGCCAAAAATTTAGTTTTGGATTACATTGCATCACTGATATCTAGGAATTGGGATCAATTTAAGTTGAGACAAGAAGAATATGAGTTGATTTTTGCAATGAATAAAGAGATAAAGATTATAGTCTACAAAATTGTCAGGTAAGCCTGAGGTAGCTGAGGAATTGATTAATTTCTTGAACAATATATCTAAGGAGCAACTCAAGAATTTAAATATATCAGATATGACTAGCACGGTAATGGAATAAAAAAGAGTGTTAGATAAAAGGAAGCTCATGTAGATCACATAACATAAAGTTCATGAACTAGGAGAGGAAATATCTTCATTCAGGAGGATTTTCAAAGAGGTAATCCATTATGCGTTTCCCAGTTTATGGGATGGTGTTGATGATATATTTTCAGAGGAAAAAAATTAGAAGTTGTTAGAAGACAGAAGAAATGATTATAGAAGATTTAATAAGCTAGAGAAATCCTTGAAGGGACAAGTTGTACATGACATGTTAGCAGGTGACTTTGTATTGTTATGCACCCCAAGGTTAATCCTGAAGGGTATCTCTCCACCTTCTTATGAAAGATATACATATTTGGATGAGATTAGTATAAACCTCAAGCATCTAGAGTATCCTATTGGGAATGTATGGAAAACTTTGTGCAAATATATGCAAGTATAGACACCAAAGCAAGGATAGACCAGTGGAACATGTGGAACGCCTCCTTAATCTAAGTCACGATTAGAATCAGTTTTGGAAATTACTTTTTCCCAAGAATATCAACCACTCCATACTAAATAAGCGATATGAATAAATTATTTAATGGTTTCAAGAATAAAGAAGTGGTTTGTTTTACAAGTAGGAGCTACGAATATTCTATGAGGCCTTTTTTATCATTATCAGGATATAGAGAGAGGAAGAGTGTCTAAACATCAATTCAAGAGATCAATCCAGTTCCAATAGAAAGATAGATTAGGAGAGGGAAGCCATGGAGGATGATAGGGATTCAATGATGTTTTATTGTATCGGGATGTAACTCCAATATCTCTTTCTTCTGCATTGTAATTGATCCAACTTCCATCTATGTAATGTACTCAGACTATCAATAAAATCTTTCAACAACAACACGTTGGTTCATATGTGTTGTAAATATGTATGAGTTTAATGAATGAGATTGACTTCATACAATTGACCAATATTGATTAATGTGTTGTTTACATTATTCATATGTTTGTTGGGTATCTTTTATATGAATGTGTTGGAGAAATTTGTTGTTTGAAATGCATGTGACTTAAATTTGAATGCATAATTGTGGCAACTTATGAATTCTTTAATGCTTAGTACGTTATTCTCCACCTATGCTTGACAAGATTTATCCCAATTGGATACCTTACGTACACTCCTCTCTTTCCACACAGTCACCCATTCTTGATTCCTTAAATTCTAGTACAACAAAACATAAATTTCCCCTGTTAGTCACAAGAAACCTCGATCTTCTTATTTGAATTGTTAGTGAGCTATGAGGAGAGATTAATTATTCATATCGCCCTTTATAAATCAAGGTATCCTTAAAACCCATTTAGTATTTTTTGCTCAGAGGATCCTTGGCATCATTCCTCTGAACAACTGGGAACATCTCGAGGACTAACATCCTTAAAGGGCACCATTGCAGGGGATGAAATTTTGAAGCAATATTCCCTAGGAAATGATAAATATTAGTGGTGGTTTTTGAAGGTGAACAAGACCCAGACACTTGGTTGTTCCTAATTCACCCGAAGAATCTACGTTAATGACTCCATTAGAAAAACTGGCATCAACATAGAAGCATTCCAAAGAGAATCTAGATCCTGCACACATACCAGAGTTGTTCGATCTAAAAAAATTGATCTCCTGGAGAAATATTAGTGAAAGACTCCAAATGATAGGTAACCCTAATCATGAAATTTTTATTTTTAACAATTCTAAATTTTATAGCACTGATAAAATACCCAGTTCACATACTGAAGCTCATTCAACCATGCAATTATCTCATCAACCTCTAAATGACCTCAATAATTCTCCTATAACCTTTCTTCAGTCATCGAGTAGTCTATATAAACCTTTCTTGAAAAACCTTAGGTCACCCTTCTCTACAAAATATAGAAATTTAATTCTTAAACATCAAATGGTGGGACAAGGAGAAGGAAATAAAAACCCACCACCACCTCCACCACCTATAAATCCATGGGTGGCAATTAGGTATGTACCTCTAGATATTCCTGTAAACCCTCATGATATGCCACACAATTACCTTAAACTCCCACCAAATTATGATGGTGAAAAATAAATATCAGATGAAGAGCATATGGAAGCTTTTCAATATTTTACAGATAATCTCTTCGTAGAGCATGGTGATGTTTTTATTAGATTATTTGTATGGACCCTAGAAGGATATGTTAGGAAGTGGTTCAGAGGGTTACCTAATTCTTCTATTAACTTGTGGGAGGTTCTTGAAAACACCTTTATGAGACAATGGGGTGAGAAGAGGGATCACTTATACTATCTTACATAGTTTGGGTCATTGAAGAAGAAGGTTGTTGAGACTATAGTGGATTTCAATTAGAGATTCAATAAACTCTATAATAAGATTCCAATATACATTGAACCCTCCCAAGATGTTGCAAAGATGAATTATGCAGGAGCCTTTGGAGTAAAATTTTCCATTATGCTTAGAGAATAAGATCAACCAACCTTTTAATCATGCAAGATGATGCCATTGACATTAAGGGAAATATGACAATTTCTGGGAAATCGAAGGTGAAAACTGATCAGATCGATAAAGATAGAAGAAAGTTAAAATATAAAGTTTGCACCTCAGGTGTTGGGAAATATTCTCAAGAAGCTAAATTAGAGGAAATGTCTAGGCTTATCATAGATATATCTAATAAGTTATCCAAAGTTAAAACTGAGGGAATCCCCACAAATAAGCATCCTAATGACCAAGGCCAGAGGAATCATAATTAGTTTAGAAGACCTTTTAACCCTCGGATGTTCTGGAGGGATAGAAGTAACGAGGAACAACCTATTAGACCCCCTGTGAAGAATAACAATGAAAAAAATGTGGTTGATTATCTAGGGGTGAAGAGTGTACATATTTTCAAGAGGAGTTGCATATAATTGAAGACAAACACGAAGCCATGCATCTTACTCAACATGATTAGGGGAGATCATTGAATACTAAAAACCATAATCAGAGCCAAACACAAAATTTTGAGGGATTGGCACTCTCTGTATAGGATGTTTTATGATGCAATGCAAGCAAGGTTACACAAGAAATATGAACTCGGGCCTACCAGTAGTGGTAAAAAGTGATAATATGCCTATATCCAAGAAAACACCAGCAACCCAAATCAAAGAAAAAGAAAAATTCACTAATATTGTTGGACAAAAGATTGATTCCTCATAACAAGTTAAGGTGAAAGGTGTTGGAAAGTTGATTGTCATTGATGTCAACCCTTGGAGAGTGATCTTGGAGATTGATGTCAACCCTTAGAGATTGATTTCAAGCCTTAGAGATTTATGTCAACCCTTGAAGAGGTCCATAGATGTTGGACAATTCATTGACATTTGTATGATCGAGATTGATGATGAGTTAGTTGGATACATATTATGTATTCTACATGTAGATCCAATGGTGTGGTTATGGGACCTTAAGGTTATTAAGGAATATGGACATGAAGGACAATGACATTGCAGCTAATACTATCATAGATGGCTAGTATATGTTGTGCCATTTTCGTTGACATGTGGAATGCCACGTGGTTCCTCACGGTTAGGGAGATATGGCCTTGTAAAATTGCACGCCCTAAAGAGTGGTCAAGAAGCCCCTAGTTGGTTACAAGTCTTGGTGAAAGGGAAGTGGTTGTAACAAGAAACCCATAAAATAAGGAAAGAGGTTACCTAGAATAAGTATAAATACATATCAAAGAGTCTCTTAATTGGATATACACACTTATATTGAATATCTATCTTATGAATGATATGGTCTATATTTTGGAAAATCTAGTAGTGAATCTAAGGTTGAATCTTATGTATCAAGTCTGAGGCAGCAAATGAATCTAAAGGAGTGAAATTTTTAAAGTTGCAGAAAACTAGAAACCCTAGTTTGTTGAGTTTATACGCAAGTTGCATAAGGAAAAATCACATACATACGCAAGCTAATGGAGGACAAGTCGTGTACATCCACAAGCTGCAGTAGGATAGGTCATGGATTTGAGGCAAACCTTTGAAGAAGAATGATTGGTTGAGTTGCAACAAGGTTTGATGGTACATCACAGTTTCTATAGGATCTAAGATGGTATGTTTCAAATTTTCATTAGTAAAGGTATGTCTTTTATGTATTTTTTTTAAGCTTGTATCTTGGATGGTGTGGAACATGCTTAAGGCATGTCTTGGAGGCCCTTGATGGTACATGATTGCATATGGTTGAGGTGATATTGTTACATGCTTGATACAGACTCTTGTTACTTGGTATATTGTTGTTATGGTTCATTGATAGAGGCACATCTTTGTGATATTTTCATATGCACGAGGCTTATGTTATGGTACATGGCATGACTAAGAGTGATATGGTATATGGTTGAGACACATTTCATGGTATATGGTATATGGTATATGGTATATGGTACATGGTATGGTTCATGATTGGTACTTGGTATACATGGTTATTGGTTGAGGCATATGGTATAGTTTGAGGCGCATGGTTGATGCACGACTTGGTACAAGTGTTGGTGCATAGTTGATGCACTTGTTGTGGTACAGGTTGTGGTACACAGTTGATTCTTGGTATGGTACAGGATTGGTACAAGGTGTGGTGTTGATGTACATGGTTGTTGTGCATGGTTGACAAATGGTACGATACATGATATGGTATATGGTTTATGTGCATGGTTGGCACATGTTATGGTACATGGTTAATGGTAC
>SNQJ01S0097771.1:43319-57077 GCA_010110895.2 Picea sitchensis | reverse complement strand
CGCATAGGAGGATGGGATGAATGGTAGAACGAAGTTGATCGCTACAGTATGCACATTGAGGCCCAAATAAAGTTGACTGAAGAATGGTAGAATAATGTATATAGAATAAGATCTTAAGGGAGTCTTGGAGGAGTATTGAAGTCTGACCCTCTCCAAACCCTCGACATCTCTTTCCCAACTTTTTGTGGAGGCCAAATTTTTTTTGCTTGTTGCTATATTGCCTTATGTAAGTCCTTGTCAAACATGCATTCCACCTTCAATGAGCCCCTTTATCATAGAGTGATGGAAGGAGTCCATATGATGCTTTTGGCTCCTACATGCAAGATGTAGAGGTAAAATTTGAAGCAAATATGTGTATCTAGGGGTTGGAGAAGAATATTGGTAACATGAGATCCATGGAGCAGGTGGAAAATATTATGGAATTGAAAGTCCAAATGTGTCACTCTAAAGAAAATGTGGGATTGAATGACACTAGTGAGAAGCCCATACCCTCCATTGGCACGAAGAGCCTAGTCCCCCTCCCAATTGCAAATGAAGACTAGTATGATCATAACCAGGCTTAAAAAGTTTATTTAGTTTCATCCATATCTACAAAATATACTCAATTACAAGCAAGTTTTGTCAATGCATGGAGTTTGATGGAGGATCCGCAGTTTTTCTTGACCCTTTATCCCTTTAGCATCACGTCAGAGGCCAAAATAAGGTGTTTGGGTTAATATTATTTCTCAACGAAGGATTTCTCGTGCGATTTTCTAGTCACATCTGGATCTAAAACATGTGGCCTGAGGTTAGGCTAAGACATGTAAGCATGACGAATGCAGAGGACAAAACCCTTGATTATAAGTTGAGGCCTTACATCAACTGAGCTTTCGTTTCCCCCCTCGATTTTTCCAAAAGAGCCATTTTGCATGGATCACATGCCTTAGCTCAGGATGTCAAGGAAATTGGTTTCAATGCAAGAGGATCTGATTATTCATCAACTCTTGTCTCACATGCAAAATTCAATGGTGGTGTCCATCCCGAAGCCACTAAGGGAGATAAATCAAAGCACCATGAACCTTCATCATTGACCCTCGAGCCATAGACCGCCCCTCTGGTCCAGAACATGGGAAGTGGCAAGGGTCTACCTGGTTTTGGTGCTCAAGAAGCGTCCAAGGGAGAGCAATTTAATTCCAAGAAACAAAAAAAGTGTATTTTGGAGCAGACAGGAAGTGCTAAGATGGTGGCGGGTAAAGAAGTATCAATTGAGGAGGTGTCAAAATTCTATGGAAAAACATTGGTAGGTAGGCTTTGTGGGAAAGATGGGAATGGAGCAGCCTTAGGGAGGTTTATGAAGCAATATTGGAATCCCCTAATTGGATATGTTTTGGAAACTCATATCATGGTCAGAGGATTTTCATGTTTTATTTTCCAATCGATGAAAGATTATAAAGTTATTTTGGGGAGAAACTACACTTGGGGTCCCTTTGATCTGGTGATTAAGTAATGGATATTTGATCTTGATCCTGAACTTGAATTTGTGGTTGTCATGAGGGTTTGGGAAATATTATCAAGTCTCCCACTAGGGTTTTGGACAAAAGAAGCTTTAGAGGCTATAGTAACAAGTTGGGTGCCTTTGTTGGTCTTGAGCCAAACTCTGAGTCAAAATTTGATTGCAAATGCACTTGGATCCAAATTGAGGTGGATGTACATGAAGGGTTGGTGGGTAATCTGGACTTAGTGTTTGGGGAGCACACCTGGCAGCAGAAAGTGGACTACTGGAAACTTCCTTTCCATCATTTTGTGTGCCATGTTATTGGCCATGTTCAATCACAATGCAAGCGGTTTTCTATCTTATTCAGTTGTAAACCTAAAATATGGTGAAAAGGGGCAGAGAGGTTCAAATCTCGGATGCAGTATCTCCCCTTTCAAAGCAATGACAAGAGGTAACTCTGAATATGGATATGGTGGATGCAAAGGCAACACGGGCGATGCGAGTGCCCCTAGTGAGCAAAGTTTCCGAAGGTATTGTCTCTCCCTCTCCCTCCCCCTGCCCCGGTCCTCTTTTAAATGGTTTTTTGTTGTTTCTTCCGCTGCCCCCTCCCCTCATGTGCCCCCTCCAAGGTTTTTGAAAATCCCAAGGTTCCAGGTGCCCCCATAGGTTCCTTTCCTTCTTCCTGAGAGGAAGTTGGTGAGTCAAAAGTGGCTTATGTGGAAGGAGAGGTTCTAAGCAAGAATTCTCCTCTAGTTTAGTCTTTTGAGGTTCCTCCCCCTAAGAAAGGCTTCACGTTGCATCCAAGGGGCAGACAAAAGGAGGTTTCCCCTTCCAGAGGGGGGATTTCCCTTGACCTGCCTCAATGCAATCCACTGGGTCGAAAATCCCACCTTCTCAAGGCTTAGTAAAAGACGGTTTTGGAAATCAAAAAAGGTAAGCATGCATCTATTTCTAGGGCCCTTAGAGGGGGGAATGCCTTGAAACTCCCCCCCTTGTGATCATCCTCTGCTTCAATGCAAAGAGAGGTGGGGGGCACCCACAAAACATTTCCCTCAAGAGGCTTCTTCTCACCCTCAATCCTGATGTGGTTTTAATCCAAGAAACCTTGTGATCTAGAGAAAAAGCCAAGGGTATTCTAGAAACTTGGCTCAAAAACTGGTCATTTAGTGCAATTGATGTTGTTGGTTAATCAGGGAGGTCAATAATAGGTTGGAGTCCCACTTGAAAAGATTTGTATTCTTCCTCCTACCGATTGGCTATCTCCATCAAACTAGAAATCAAGGATGTAGGGTTTTCCTTTTCTATCCTTAATGTTTATGGTCCTTATGCTATCAAAATCCCCTTCTGGGAGGATTTGGGGAATGCAAATGCTCTGAGTGGCCCCCTTACATTGGTAGGGGTTGATATGAGTTTCACTCTCTCTTTCAAGGAAGTTTGGGGTGAGAACATGGGTGCACTCGCAAAGTGGTTTTTTTTTTATCTTTTATGGAAAAGCATCATCTAGTGGATATTGAACCAATTAAATTGGTGCCCACATGGCGCAATTTTAGAATCAATAAGGAGGAAGTTGAAAAAATGTTGGACCATTTCATGGCCATTGAAGCTTTCATGGCAGTTGGTCTCCTCATGAACTCAATGGCAAGCACCCGTAAAAAACTTGCCATCAAGAGGCTTCTTCTCAGCCTCAATCCTGATGTGGTTTTAATCCAAAAAACCTTGTGTTCTGGAGAAAAAGCCAAGGGACTATGGTTGGAAGAAGAGGACTTTATTTCCCTAGTCAAGGAGACATGGAAGCATTTGGACTCCCTTTCCTACTACCTCCTTAATGAGCCACTTTGCAGAGAACGTCGTCAAGGTTAAAAGGGACATTAAGAAATGGCTAAAAGTTTACAAAGCCCAAACACTCAGGCAAGTTAAGGAGACGAAGAAAAAATTGGCAGTGCTATATCTAGAATAGATGATGGACATCTATTCTAGATATAGATGACCATTAAAGGAATTGGAATCAGTCCATCACTCTTTTCTTGATAAGGAAGAACAATCTTTGAGGTTAAAGAGCGAGCAACTATGGTTAAATGTTGGAGACAACAATTCTTAGTTCTTCCACCATTATGTGAATCTTCGAAAAAAACTCAACACGATATGAGAAATAAAAACGGAAGATGGCAGATTGGTGAGCTCCTTTGAAGATGAAGGAGAAGAAGGGGCAAGATATTTTCACTCCCTATATCAAGCCTCGACTAGTTTTCCTATACAGGAAATTTTGCAAGTAGTTCCAAATTCTAAGAAGTATTTACAAAATATATGAATAAATCTTTAGAAGAATAAGTAACGAAGGAAAAGGTATCAGTTTCCCTTTCTTCCATGCAATGAGGCAAAAGCACAGGTCCATATGGGTTCACAATGGAATTATTTCGAGGATTCTATGACCTAGAAAAAGAAGACCTCCTTATGATAGTCAGAGAGTCGCAGAGGTCCGAGAAGGTACTAGGATATTTCAATGCCACTTTCATTTTCTTGATACCCAAAAAGCAGGATAGAGTGTCTTTCGGGGACCATCGTCCAATTTCTTGTCATAATGCGGTGTATAAAATCGTAGCAAAGGTGTTAGCAAGATGACAGAAACCTGTCTTGAGTGAGATTATCTTGAAGGAGCAATTTGGCTTTCTACAACACAGACAAATCCACAATCCAATCACAATAGCCTAGGAAGTTTTTCATTCTACTAAAAGATCAAAACAAAAGGCCATCATTCTAAAGCTAGATCTATCAAAAGCATATGATAGGGTTGACTGGACCCTCTTACAACTAGTCCTTATTCAAATGGGAATGGATCTTTCAGCGGTTAACTAGATAATAATTCGCATACAATCAAAGTCTTTCGCGGTCTTAATAAATGGAGCCCCTTCAAGGCTCTTTAGAGCTTCGAGGGGCCCAAGGAAAGGATGCCCTATGTCCCCCTTTTTATTCTTCATCATAACATAGGCCCTAAGCAAAGTGATTACAGAAGCAAACAAAGCAAGATCGATTAGGGGGCTAAAGGTTTCAGAAAGGGAACAATCACACACCTTCTATTTGTGGATGATGTCTTTTGTTGTACCAAAGGCTCCTTAAGAGACATTTCGACGTGGAAAGGTGCACTCGATTTATTTTTCTATGCCATAGGCATGGAAGTTAATTTCGACAAATCATGCCTAATCCCCCACTAGTGCTCGACAACAAAGAAGAGGCAGAATGGAAATATTTTTCACGTTCCTATGTGAAATTTGGATAAAGGATTCAAATATCTAGGTTTCGTCTCAAGCCAGATAACTATAGGTTTACCGATTGGGGATGGCTAGTAAAAAAGGCCAAATCTCAAGTATCGATGCAGGTCATGTTTAAATCAATACTAGAAAGTATTCATGTCTTCTAGACATCCATCGCGAAAATTCCAAAAGGAATCCTCACTAAGATTAAAAAAATCAATTTCCAATATTTATGGTCAAGCTCGTGAAAATCGGGAGGGATCCCTTTGGAAAATGGTCTTCCATAACATCGCACAAGGATCTTGGCAGATGGGGGATTAAGAACATCTATTTCTTTGTGCAAGCACTCGCTGAAAAAATCTTTGGATATTGACTCAAGGAGACTCCCTATGGGACATATTTCTTGAATCGAAGTACTTTCCGTATTTATCTACAAAAGAGTGGTTTAGCTAGCCCCAGAAATATACCAAGGGATCCATAGTCTAGAAAACCCTTGTCTCGACCTTTCCACTAGTTGGCGACTAGACTGTTTGGAAAATTGGCAATGGTCAAAAGGGTCGCCTCAAGGAGGACCCCTGGCTAGGAACAAGTAACAATTTAAGTTTTTTGGATCCTCTTATCCAAGCCCTAAGATCACAAAATATATACACTATGAGCAATGCAAGGCCCAATATCCTCAAGTAAGAGGTAGAGGGGTGGAAATCAACGAGCTCCTTGGGTTTAGTTGGAACTGAAGCTAAATAATGGATCCTATTTATTGGTGTTATGGTTACCAATTTCATTCCACTCGTGGAGGAAGATCCAGATACCCTATGTTGGTCTAAAAACCCAAAATCAAGGGATTTCACAACAAACATTGGATACAAATTTTGGGTCGAATCTCATTTTGAAAGGGACAAAAAATGGTGGTGGAGCCTAATCTAGAAGATTCGTGCTCCGTTAAAATGCAAAATAACATTGTGGTTGGCTATGAAGAACAAATTGTTAACTTGGGATAACGGATTAAAACAAGGTTGGAATGGCCCCAATGGATTCCCTTTATGCAAGTCATGTGAAGAATCTATCTCACAAATTTTCATTGATGTGTTTATGCAGTTCAGGTAATGAGGATAGTTCAAGAAAAGCTTATTTTGAAGTCATCATGGAACAAGCCCAAACTAGAGGATTGTATTAAGGATTGGATGGCAAACAAAGCAGTCCAAAATTTCACAAGGCTTCCAAGCATTCTAGTTAATAATTTGTGGTGGGATCGTAACTCCGACACATTCAGGGACAAGGATATCTCACTTGAAATAACAACGGACATCACGTTAAATATTGCCAAAGAATTTTAGATGGAGCTAAAGACCAATCATCCAAGGAACCCATCCATGTTTGCGCTCGATTATGAAATACCTTAGGGTTATTTTGACGAGGCATGTCAAGGACACCCCTGTCTATGGAGTGAGAGTGGTCATGTTCATGAATCACAAACACTACTTGCATAACAGATACACCCCAAGTGCAGGAACAAACAATAGGGTTGAGTTCATAGCATAATGGACATTGTTGGAAGCATCGATATTAAAGGCCATCAAGAAATTGCAGGTTATTGTTAACTCAAAACTGGTAATTGATTGGGTGCGACATAAGGCTACAATGTCAGATGTCAAGATTTCTCCTCTGCTCCACGACATTAAATTGGAAAATCAACCTTTCGAATGGCTATCCTTCAATCATATCTTGTGGAAGTTAAATGGGAAAGTTTTACAAAATTTCTAAGGAAGCTCCATCTCTACCTCCATTGGCTTTTGGTGTTTATGAATTCATAGATGGAGAAAAGATCGAGGCCGTGGAATTCCTCTTTTAGACAAAATATGTGATGCATAGATAGATAGAAGATAAAATATGGACTAGTAAGGTCAAAGTGAGTAAAAGAAAGAACCTTCTTGTATGTTAAAGGAGGACAGAAAGAAGCTTTTGCTTAGTAGGCAGTATTTTGAGAATTTTTGGATGTATAAGAGGTCACCTTCCTTTACCTGTATTGCCTCTAAATTTGAACAAATATACATGATATAATTATGAAGCAACAAATGAGTTAAATTAAAAAGTTTTGTCAATGCATGGAAATCCCAATTACCTTCCTTTATCCATATTGCCTCTAAATTTGAACAAACATACATGATATAATTATGAAGCATCAAATGAGTTAAATTAAAATGGCATGGAACAATAAAAATATGTTGCAAAAAACAAGTATATTATCCCATACATACCTCCACCTTTCCCCACCATACCTGTGGAATCTGCATCAACCGTGAACCCAAAATATGGGTTGTCATGCCTTAATCTCCCCACCAATTGAACCAAAAAAAACCTACTCACAAAGATAAGAAAAAATAGATGAAAAAATAAAAAGTCCAAAAAAAAAATACTAAATCACAAAATTAGCATGGTCATGTGTTAGAATATGAAAGGATTGTGCTTGTTTTACCATTGACAATACCCTTGTCACCCAACCATAGGCCGAAGACACCCTCCGAGCACCTTGAACTTGAAAGAGAAGAATCCTGGTAGAAATCAATAGCCAAGCAAGGCTAATGCACCAAGCAAGAAAGTAGCCAAAGCTGATCAGATAGTCCAATCCAGAAACTGGCGCAACACCTTCCCCAGAAATTACGCACAAGACTGCCAGACTGCAGTGCACACAAGTGATTTCTACAATTTTGAGAATGTGACAAATGAGAGACTGGTGCCCTATATTTATAGTATTCATGTCAGACTTGCCTGGGCCGAATTCTCCTTCTGGGTACTAATTAATTCATATTATTTATCTTTCTTCAGCTGACATCTCGTCTAAGGTTACATTCATTTATTTTCTTCCTTCCAGAATATTCTAATCTCGTCACAGGTCACAATAAAGGTTCATACCTCCCGAAGCTACCATAATATCAACACTCCCTCCTAGTTAGGGAGGTATGGTCTTGAGCACAAACATACCATTCAACTGGTAGCATCACGAGCACTGTCATTATTTATCCAACTGGATAATCTCCACGACACAAGTACAATATTAATTGATAGAACACATTTGCGTTTATCCACGGTAGTACACAACTACTCAGACCGTGACACATAGTCACAAACAGTGGAACATATCCACCACAGTAGCATAACTCTACATAATAATCATCTGATACCAACCTGCATAGAAACAATGTTATGATATAAACTAAGTCATCTAGGCCAATCTTTCACTCATATTTGTGAGATATGAAAGAATATATGCCCTCAGAGTAGAACATCAACGATGGGCTATCTGCCCTATTCTTCTCAAACAAGGAAGAATGATTGTTTTTTATTTCTGAGCCTGGACCATTCCTCACCCTGGGCCATTCCTCCAACACTAAACAAAGTGTAACCTGGAGAGAATGAATCTTCCCTAAGGAATGCTTGTCCCTGATTGTTGAGCCTGGACCATTCCTCTAGCACTAAACAAAGTGCAACCTGGAGAGAATGAGTACACCCTAAGGAATGATTGTCCGGACCATTTCCTTTGTTAACCACATAAGGAAAATATTGTCATGTATCAACCTCCAAAACAAACCATTCGTCATGTTAACCACAATGAGAAATCGTTGTCCGGCGATGCGGGCCAGTCTTCTTGAGTAACCCTCAAGAAGAGAGAATGCCCTAGACCAGTCCCCATGTTAACCACAATGGGAAGTCGCTGTCTATGGTACATCAACACTCTGGACCATTTTCCGAACTAGAAAATGTTTGTCCATCAGAAATCTCAATCCACTTTCCAAATAGGAAAGAATCATCCCAAGCTGGACTATTTTTCAATCTTGAAAATGAATGTTCTCAATAATATGTCAGTGCTCCCTCCTAACTTGGAGAGTCATTCTTCCCTTTCAACTAAGGGAATTATTTCCACGATCCCCATCTTTTCCCGGAAATATGCAAACTTTATTCCGGAGAGAGGCTTTGTCAGGATATCTGTTGTCTGCTCATCTGTGGGGATGTACTGGAGCTTTACTTCTCCTTCCCGGAATTTATCTCTAATAAAGTAGTATTTGATCTCAATATGTTTCGACCTTTCATGAAACAATGGATGTTCTGATAATCTTATACAACTCTGGTTATCACAATGTATTATGGTCGAATCTGGAATCTGATCAAATAAATCAGAGATTAGTTTTCTTATCCATATTGCTTTTGTGCATGCTTCACATGCTGCGATATATTCTGCTTATGTTGTGCTGAGTGCGACAGACTTATGTTTCTTGCTGCCCCAAGATATCATAGCGGAGTCCAAACTGAAACACATTCCTGAAGTACTCTTTCTGTCTTCTGCACTTCCTGCCCAATCTAAATCTGTAAATCCATGAAGTTGTATATTACTAGATGCGATATATCTTAATCCATAGTTTATTGTCCCACGAATATATCTTAGGACATGCTTTGCATCTATCCAATGTTCATGTCTAGGTTCCACCCGGAACTAGCTTAGTGTAAATGTCTGGTCGAGTATTTACCAAATACATCAATGACCCAATCAACTGTCGACATAGTGATGGATCTACTGGGTCATAATCTGGATCTTTTATTTTTCTTATATCCATAGTCATAGGAGTATCCATGGATTTGCAATCCATCATTCCAAACTTATGAAGGATCTTTATTGCGTACTTTCCTTGACCAAGGAATTCTTCACCATGCTTCTGCCATACTTATAGTCCCAAGTAATAATGCATGAGACCTAGATCTTTCATATCAAATTCAGAAGCTAGTTCCTTTTTGCATTGGATGATAAGAGACTCTTCACCTGTTATGAATAGATCGTCAACATATAATAGTAGAACCACAGGTGCATTGTCCAGGACTTTGTAGTAAAGGTTTGGATCTGCATGACTCTTGGAGAAACCAAGTCTCGTTAGATAGTTGTCCATTCTGGCATACCAAGCCCTTGGAGCTTGCTTGAGTCCATATAGATATTTCTTTAATCTGCAAATGTGGGTGTCTCTAGAATGTACCTCAAACCCTTGAGGTTGTTCAATATATATTTCTTCTTCAATTTCTCCATTGAGGAAAGTTGTCTTTACATCCATCTGATGTAAGTTCCATCCCATGGAAGCGACAAGAGATATGATAGCTCTGATGGAAGTATATCTAGCCACCGGAGCAAAGGTTTCGTCATAATATTCTCCCTCCTTATGGGAGAACCCTTTGGCTACGAATCTTGCCTTGTATTTATCCACACTTCTATCTGCTGCATGTTTGATCTTGTATACCCATTTTGAAGTTACCACTGATTTTTCTTTAGGTCTAGGTACAATTTCCCATACCTCATTTTTCATAATGGATTGATGTTCTTCTGTCATAGCTTCTTTCCATTGTCCCTTTTGAACTATTTCTTCAAATGTGGTAGGTTCTTCATCTAGAAGCTTCGTCATGTATGCAGCATAACTTGAGAATCTTTTAGGTCTTTTACTCCTTCTGAATGTTCCTTCTGGAACCTTGAGTGTTTATGCGTCTTGTAAGGTGGCTTCAAGCCAAGCTGGTTGTTTCTTGGTTTTAGGTACAATATCTGAATCAATGTTTTCACATGGTTCCATAGGATGATCAGGTTGTTCCTTTTCGTCATTTTCATTTTCTGTGCTTTGTTCATTAGGTTCTTCAATCTCTTCTTCTTCAATAGTTTCTTCTATGGATTTCTTGAAGGCCATCTTTTCATTGAATGTTACGTCTCTGCTGAATTCAATCTTGTGTTGTTCTGGAATATATATTCTATAGGCCTTGGATGAATCATTGTATCCTACGAATATCCCCTTCTTTCTTGAGGGTTCTAGTTTATTCCTTTTGTCCTTGGGAATGTGAGAGTAAACAGGACATCCAAATATTCTTAGATTTTCCACATTAGGTTTCTTACTTGAGAAGGCTTCTTTTGGTGTCATGTCCTTCAATATACGATGAGAACTTTTTTTTTGCACATATATTGTTGTCATTGTTTCTTCTCCCCATAAGAACATGGATAGACCTTGATCATTTAGTAAGGATTTTAAGATTTCTTCAATAGATTTGTTCTTTGTTTATGCTACACCATTTTGTTGAGGATTATGAGGAACAATAAACTCCCTCCTAATCCCTGCCGATTTGCAGAATGCAACAAATTCCTTTGATGTGTATTCTCCTCCATTATTTGTTCTTAAGGTCTTGATCTTCTTGTTCGAGAGGTTTTTTATCTTTGCTTTGAATTCTTGAAACTTGTTGAATACTTCGTCTTTTGTCTACAGTAGATACAACCAAGTCTTTCTTGAATAATCGTCTATGAATATTACGTAGTAAAGAGATCCTCCTAGAGATCTGACTGGCTTCGGACCCCAAACATCTGAGTGTATTAGATCTAGAATCTCCTTAGATCTATTGTTGCTTCTTGGAAATGGTTTCTTGATATTCTTTCCAAGAGCACAACCTTTGCAAATTCCGTCATGTGTAGACTGTAATTTTGGTATTCCTTCAACTATCTTTCTGAGAAAAGGTAATGCTTGATAATTAATGTGAGCGTACCTTCTATGCCAAAGTTCATTGGGATTGACTTCATCATGTATGAGAGCTTCTTCATTTCGTTCTAGTAGTCTATACAGATTTCCTTCATGACTTCCAATAACCCTAGCATTCTCTATGCTGGAGTCTTTATGTTGTAATGTCCCTTTCCAAATTGGACCTCCAGAGAGGAGGCTTAATGGTCTAAACCACCCTGTTAGACTATATCCAGGGACAAAGAGGGGAAAATAGGGTTACTAGAGGTCACTCCAGTCACAAGTGTTATATTCAGAAAGTGGCATTGAGCTAAAAAGGGTTAAAAGTGCTTTTAAGTCATTATGAGCTAAAAATAACAGTCCACAATGAATTAGGGTTTTAGCAGTGAATTAGGGTTTTGGAAGTCAACAGTGAATTAGGGTTTTAACATGATTTAGGGTTTTGGAAAGCTATAAAGGAAGGGTCAACGACCTAATTCATTATTATGCAGATTATAACTTGTCATTCAGGAGAAGAGGCGCATCTCAGGAGAGATAGTTCAGTGGATTCCAGGAGGAAGACACCAGTTGGATGATTTCAGTGTTGAGAGACACACCCTAGTCACCGGGAAGATCATTCAGGTCTTCCATCATTCTTCAGCAACAGTTATATAGTGTTCAACAGCTAGGGTGCATTCATCTAAAGTGAGGGCGCAACTTCTGAGAGGGTTTTTAGTCGACTTATCCCATCCAGGGAGAATTCTGAGATTTCCCTCCGACCCATTTGAGAGGAGGACAAGGCACATATTTTGCCTAGTTCCTCATCAGATTCTGATGGAGGAATCAACTGGGACACATTTTCCAGACTTGGATGTGCGACACTTTTGGCAGGCACATTTGGGGTTCCAGAGAGAGCATCAGACCAGATTCAGGGAAACCCTTCTGACCCATTTCCTAGTAGACCAAGGCGGTCATTTTGAGACATATCTTGTCTGATTTCGATGGTGGAATCACTAGGATGCATTTTTCCAAAAGAAGAGGGGGGTATTTCCCCAGGGGTATCCATCTGGGGTCCAGATTCATCAGCAGAGGGGTCTGACAGATACCAGTACTGAGGACTAGAGCAGGGCGCATCATTTGGGACAGTTTCTAGGCCATTCTGAGAAGTATAGCTCCTAGGGTGAACTTTCCAGACTTCTAGCAGTTACCGTCAGAGCTGCCATAGTCCTAGCGCATCCATTGACTCCGCAGTGCTCCCATATTTCAGGTATTATCTTTTAGTTGCTTATTTGTATTCCAGCTAAGATCCTTTGTCTGTTAATCTAGTCGAGTATTGTTAGTTTATTCAGCCGCATTCGACCATTTTGTAATCCATGGAGATATCATAATACAAACTTTGTAGTCCTTTGTCACGTTTATTATTTGTATGATCATTTAAATTTTGTAAAGCATTGATCCCACACACACATTAGCAGCGTTTCCTAGACTAGCCAAGTCAGGAACATTACAGTGGTATCATAGCTTTAGTCCTTCTAGCCCGTGACTAAAGACAATGAGTGTAGCAGAAGACCCATAGGGTCGTGAACACGTAGGTGACGAATATGTCACTTACAATAGGCATAAGGAAAGAAGGCATAGGCCTGATTTTTCCCCTTTTCCTCCTAGTTCAGAGGAAGAGGAAGAGGCACACAAAGAAGCAGAGAGAAGGGCAGAGATTGATGCTGAGCGCGAGGCAGAGAGGATGCTAGGAGACATATATGAGAGACCAGAGGGCAGTGGCAAGGCCCCCGTAGATCCAGAGATAGCTTTCATGCAGGTTATCAATGATATGTTAGCTAGTCAACAGACCATGTCTCAGTCCTTGGCACAGGTGGTTGATAGATTGGCTAGAGTGGGCACCCCAAACACACAAGTCCCGCATGCAGCACAAGGGAACTCAGGAGCAGGCATTAGACCCGAGTCACCCTCTCGCACAAACACCTCTGCGAGTAGGATTCCCAGAACATTGTTTCTCAGTTTCTAGAGGGCACCCCCGGTAACAACACCACCACCGATAGCACAGAGGCCACCCACTCATGCAGACGACATTGCAAAGTATAGGAGGGAGTACGCAGCATTGGGTCGTGACTTCCATCAAGACATGACCTTAGTCGAATACTATGGACTCAGACTCAAGAACCACCCTAGAGAGCCGCAGAGGGGAGGACCACAACAACAACAAGGGAATAACCTCGATTTAATCCGAAAAGTTGGGAAACTCACCATCCCTTCTTTCGACGGATCGTCCAAATACACCGCCAAAGCTTGGGTACAAAAGCTAGACACATATTACAAGCTCAACCAGATGACTGAGACAGAGGCCATCAGTTTCATGACCTTACACTTAGAGGGTGAGGCGCACTAGTGGTGGTATCATGGACTGGTGACATTGGGTCACAATTGCATCACCTCCTATAGGGAGTTTACAAATAGGCTCATGGATAGGTTTGACAGGAAGGATCCCGAGATACACTTCAGGGATCTAGCCCAGTTG
>SNQJ01S0097770.1:24520-55851 GCA_010110895.2 Picea sitchensis | reverse complement strand
GTGGTCCTCCACGTCATCGGCCTCTGTCAGTCATGTCGATGATACCCCATCATCTAGTGATGTTCAGGTTGGTAAGAAGAAGCAAACTATTAGGTTCCCTTGCATGTTATGTAAATGTAATCATTACTCTCACCTTTGTCCTTGCATGGATGAGGCTTCTTCTCTTTTGGAAGAGCTTCAACTTCCAAAAGGTTATCGTAAGCTTTCCTCCAACCCATCATTGGTTGATGGACTGGTCAATTTGGTTCCATCCCCGGTTAGTCCGATTGATCAGGTGGTCAATCTAGTTTCCTCCTTGATTGAACCACAAACCCAAGTAGCTAATCCAGTTCCATCATCGATCAGCCCCACTCTTCATCAAAAGAGTGACACCAAAGTGGTCGATCCAGTTTCTCCATCAATCGATCCCATTCCTCCATTGAGGAATGTCAAAGTGACTAATCCAGTCCCTTCCTCGGTCAGTCCCACTCTTCCTCTGAAGAGTGCCAAAGTGGTCGATCCAGTTTCTCCATTGGTCGATCCCATTCCTCCATTGAGGAATGTTAAAGTGACTGATCCAACCCCTTCCTTGATCAGCCCCACTCTTCCTCTGAAAAGTGCTAAAGTGGTCTATCCAATTCCACCATTGGTTGATCCGATCCAATCGTCGGTCAATCCTACTCTCCTTCTAGAGAGTAAACCCGATATTGCCCATGTTTTTATCATTAATACAGACTCTATCGTACTGGGGGGGCATTCCTCCTTCTCCTGCGAAACCCCCTCCAAGTAACGAGGCCATCCTTTTTGATTGGGGTGTGCTAACTAGACCTCGTCTTCTCTCCCACATTCCTTTCCAGATTACAATACAGTTTCATGGTCAAGATGTTCCTCAAACGCTAATAGATGAAGGTGCGTCCATTAGTATTTTGTCCTTTGTTGCTTGGCACGCTTTGGGTTTTCCTCTACTTGCGCTGGTTACACAGAATATGTTAGCTTTTAACAGAAGAACTAGTCAACCTTTAGGGATCCTTCCTCAGTTTCCTGTAACTTTGGGAGGGAAAACTGTCTTTATCGATGTCATGGTAGTCCGAGACCCCTTGGATTTCACTTTACTCCTTGGGTGGGATTATGTCTATGCTATGAAAGCTCTTGTATCCACCCTTTTTCGTGTGGTATATTTCCCTCACGATGGAATAATTGTGACTATTGATCAGCTTTCATTCATCGGCCCCGACTGGGTTACCTCCCTGAGTGGTTCTCATATGCAGACAGTATCACCCCCACTGCATGTCAATTATGTGGTGTTGTCTCCCATGACCTCAACTTCTGATGATTTGGATCCGGTAATTGACATGGTGATCTCTTCGGTAGGGTTATTGGAGCCTGATCTCCTTACCCCTGTCATGACCCTCGACATGTGTTCCTTCCAGAGTGATTATCTTCCATCTGATGAAGATCTCTTGGAAGCCATGACCAAGTTTTTTCCCTTGACATGGTATCCTTCCAGAGCGTTATCCTCTTGGAAGCCATAATCAAGACGCAACCATGAGCATATTTTCTCTTCTCTGTGGCAAGCTCGTTAAAAAATGAAACATAGGTCATGAGCATAGTTTCTCTTCTTTGTGGAAAGCTCATTAAAAAATGAAACAGGGGCCTTGAGCATAATTTTCCTCTCTGTAGAAAGCTCGTTAAAAAATGAAACAACAATATGGGGATCGAACCTGGAATCTTGAGCATAGTTCTTTTCCTGTGTCAAGCTCGTTAAAAAATGAAACAATCACCTCTCCCTTCAAGTTGAGTCTTTCGCCAGATCTTGTAGATGTCGATTCGAGTCTTTCGTTAGGTCTCATTTTTGAACCTTCATTTCATCCACCTGTATCCTTTTTCTCCATCTAGCACAGAAATTGGTGACAACCTCAAAGTCGGTGAATGAATTGAAGCTTGGGGGGCATGTCTCCAGCCTTTGATGATCATTCTGGAGCTAAGCCACCAGCTTTCAAGTTGGGGGCATACCGAGCTTAGTCTTTGTTCTTTATCGTGCTCGTAAATACATGAGAATGCAATTGGGTAAACATTTATCTCTTTTTCGGACCCGTACAGATACATGGACACACAAAAAAGGAACCCCCTGGAGTCATCTTTAAACTCTTTTCAGACTCTCTAAATATGAAAAGATCGTTGAGTGACCTTGCTTCCTTTCACACTCGTCAAAAGGTTAGAAAGGGCGTCTTTCGAGCGATAGTTTATCTATTTTTCGGTCTCGTTAGACTACTGTATGAAAAAGGAACTGAGAGATTTCTCTTTTAAGTGTTTTTCCAAACTCTATAATCCCAAAAAACCTTCGAGTTTTCTGTCTTTGGACTCATTAAAACACACATCGACAGGCCCATATGGGACCGATCCCTTACTTCTTCCGGTTCCTTAAACAAAGGAAGAGGAACTTACCGAAGGTGAGTTATATCGAGCATGTGTTATCCTCCTCGAGCTCGTTAAATAAAAAAGAGGTACTCATCTATCTGGATGGGGGAAAAATTGAAAGGAACAAGCCAAGTAATCTCTTGAGAACATTATCCAGCAATTCTTAGAGTCTCCCTTGAACACGACACTTTGTCATTTGTACGCATCATAATTCAATGAACCTCTACACTGAGCCAATCCTTTGAGTTCCTTTCACTCCTTTGGGTCGCCCGATGCAAGTCACAGTATCCACTGCATAGTTTTGGTCCATGTCATGTTTTTGCTGTTGTGCCTCGGTTTTCAAGGGAAGTATCTGCCTCTAGAGTCAGCCATCCCAAATATATTGCCTCAAAACCTGTGTCAATCCATGTCCATTTGATATACCAATTACATCTCTATGTTTGTTTCATCTCATTGATGGGGGATACATCAAGGCCCTCCCTCGATGAGTCTATTCCTGTCGACTTCAACACATTATCCGGGAATCAGGCTTAGAAACCGGTTAGTACTTTGGGACCTGCATGCCTCAATGGCAGGCCTCCTCACATTCGACAGTAGGTTTACATCATTGACCTCTGATCGGATGATTCCATGAGTGTTCGACCTCAGCTCATCCATTCACATTCGTTGGAATTTTCTAGGGTACCTTGGGAATCATTGACATTAATGGTGATCTCCCTCGCACTTGTTAATGGTTCACACCATTAACCGGTAATCAAGTGGTTTCTACCATGTTCGACATCAGGATATCTATTCACATGGTTAGATTTGTACTACATCAGGATTGGTAAGAAGACCATGGGTTGAGTGATCACTTTGATATGCACTTTGCCCAGGTTGCGATGGAGTTTCTTCTGAACAATGACACATATACTGTTACATAGATCCACTTTGTATTGGTCATGGCTATGTCTTGTCATCTCGTAGATCCACTGTGTATTCTTCATGGCTACGATCAGTCCGAGTCATCAAAGTATAGATCCACATTGTATTCCTGGTGGCTATACCTTTTTATCAATACAATTATGGATCCGCAGTGTATTTTATGGTGGCCATATATTGCAAGTCTTGATCACCCAAGCATAGGTATGCCTGCCTTGGGTTTGCAACATGTCATAATATTTGTTGGATGTTTGTGTGCAGCTTCTGTCAGGTTCTCTACGTCTATACCCTTGCTTGAAAATCTACAAATCATTTGAGTTATCAGTTCCTGTCTTCTAACTTCATACTTTGGGGGGCAATCTGTTACACGTCAAAATTACTCACTTCGATAGTGTCGCAAGTTTCGTCGTTACAAGTGTCGCATTTTTCTCACAAGTGCCGCAAGTGTCAGGGAAGCATACTGCCATGATTCCTATGTCGTGCCTATAATGACATGAGAAGGACACTTGAAACATCTCAAACATTTGATTTGGAAGAGGAGAAATGAGTCAGCAGGCTTGCAAACCTTTTGCCATCTGAAAGCACCCAAAAATCTAAGTTTTGGAGGAGAGCGCTCCCCTACACCTCTTATGGGAGCGTCGACGCTCCCCCTTACACTATCTGGGAGTGTTATAAATCTCCTCTGGCCCTTTTGAGGGAGTGTTATAGATTTTGAGAGCGTTGGCGCCCCCCTAAAGCCTACTAGGGAGCACTACAATGCTCTGATGGCCCTTTTGAGGGAGCACTACCTATTATGGGAAGCAGTTGAGTTGTTGAGATGAATGGGGGAAGGATCTTTTAATTCTTGGAAGGTTGTTGGATTCAAATCCCTAGTCCAGCCATGATCCTAGGGTAGATCCTCAACTAAAGGAGGAAAATCCTCAACTTCCCCAAGGATATATCAAGTGGTTAAAGCCTCTCTAAGTCTATATAAGCAAGCTTTCTAATGATGAAAGGGGAATGGAAAAAGGAGAATCACACCAAACTTATGATCTCATAAGTGGTGTTGGAACAAAGATATTTTGGAAGCAAGAGACCTATGATCTCATAGGGAGAAATCAGTGAATCTGTTATCATCCAGGTCGTGGATCTTCCAAGCAAGGGTTAGACAAAGGGGACTTGACGAAGTTGTCACATTCGCATCTATGATTGTAAGTACTGTTGTCATTATTCTCATTAATATGACACGCTTGGCATGTTTCTTTCTAGTTTGTGTCTGATCTTACATGAACTTATCGTTGATAGATAGATCTGTTTTCAAGCTAATATCAATAGAGTAGGAAGTGGTCGTACTTTTTTTGTCTACAAGACTCATCGAGGAGCGAGAGTTTGGAGCTCGATTTGGAGTGTGCAGGGACAAACATTGATAAAGAGGTACTTCTATTCTCCTTCCTTCTCATGTATTAGTTTGTATAGATTTGAAAGGAAGTCAGTGTCCACGTTAAGCACTTTATGTCTTAGAGTTAGGGTCTAGATCTTTGAGGCAATCTACTTGTCTGCAAGGAGATTTTCCTACAACACCTATTGTTATGGCCGAACCAGAACAGCCAAATCCTATGCCTGTTGTTATGTCCAAACCAGAACAGCCAAATCCTATGCCTGTTGTTATGGTCGAACCAGAATAACTAAACTCTATGCCTACAATTGTGATTGAGCCAGTAGTTGAAAACCCAATCCCTAGACCAAGTCATGATCCTCAACCCTCGGTTGTAACAGCAGTTAAATCCCCCACTGTAATTTCCAATACGTCGACTCAGAGAAGAAAATGAAAAACCAGAATAAAATCTAACGTCACTCAGAGAAGCAAATTCAAAACCAGAAGAAAATCTAACACCACTCGGAGAGGCATCAACAGAGTTGAACCAGAAGCAACTCAAAACCCTCCTGTTGTTGCGATAGAGTGTCCTGATTTTGCTGATGCTCAAACCCTGCCAGATTTTGACATCAATGATACAAACCTGAGTGAGTGGATAATTGATTTTATGGAGGTACGTATACCAGGTTTTACCTTGTGCAAGGAATTTCAAGAAACCATTTCGTCACTGCAGGTCGAATGTAAACAAATTGCAGCAGAATCATTGGCTCCGCTTGATGATTTTGTGCATCACTCGTCGAGTGACGAAGTATAGATTATACAAAACCCCGACATTATAGATTTTCCTCCTTGTGTGGTGGTTGAAGAATGCACTCCTTCTCTTACAGAAAAGAAAAGGAAATCCCCTGCTTTTGTCTCTACATTATCTAGGAGGAGAACTAGGTCAGCGAGGTCTATGGGAGCATTAGTTGGATGGAAGCATATGGAACAGGAAATACCCATTCTTCGTCCATTATCCTCCATTGTTAAATAAGTGATTATTACACAAGAACCTTCCAACAACATGAATGTGACACAAGAACCAACCTCTTCCCAGAACTTAGTTGTTACACAAGAACTAGCTGCCCAAGAAGAGACTATCTGATAAGAACCAGTCATGCCAGAATTAGTTGTTACACAAGAACCAGTTGCCTAGGAAGAGACTGACCCACAAGAACCAATCATGATAGAATTAGTTGTTACACAACATAGAGAGGATAATGACGATGTGATACTTGCTCAATTGTTTGCTCAAATTGAGAAGAAGATACATGGTACAAAATATTCCAGGATTAATGAACTGATGAAGGAAAATGACCGTCTCAAAGAAGAGTTGGATTCCCTAAAGAAGGAATTGTAGGTTGCTCGACAGAGAAACCCAGAGGAGTCAACTTTGGATATATTAGCACATGCAACAGATGTTATGATTGAAAATAGAGAGAACATGTGCTATGAATGTGGTAATATTTACTTTCGGGTAGGGTATAAAATAGTGAAAGTACCAATCACTGGTCATGCTGAAGAACCATCCAATCTATCAGTCAAGACAGAATATGACCTTACTTCTCCACAAGAAACAATAAGGCAGAAGAGATCTCAAGGTAATAGAGTAGTTGTTGGTTTACCAACAACTTTTACACAATAACCTCTGTTACACTTACAAGTTGTAACTCAAGAAACTCAAACTGATTATGTTCTTGAAGACAAAGAGACTCAGACAGATTTTTGAAACAACAGATGTTGGGGTACACACAAGTGATTTGATTTCTTTTTCCCATACTGGTACTTAGTAATTGGTCGTAGCAATTTGCACTGGAGGAGTCACTTCCCTAACTTATATTCAGAGTAAGGCTTGAATGTGGATTGCATGAGGAAATGCAATTTATTCAGTTGGGGGGCATGTTAGGATCCAAAAATGTCCCTTTTTCACTATAGTTTTTTCTCATTCAACCTTATAATTTCTATGCTAAAATGCCTAATATCATGTTTGCTAAGACCTTTTTCCCAAGGTATGAATCATTGATATTGCTTTTGTATTCTTATTTACATAACATGTTTGATTGGTAGTGTTTCTCATATTTTACCCATGAATGTTCAACTAATGATCAAAATGTGTAGATTAAAGAAAAACAACCAAGTCATCAAGAAAGATCATTTTTGTTACACCAACTGTTACAGTTGTGCACCATTTCTTCATGTTGTTACATGACTACAACAATTGCACACCTTTCTTGGAAGTTGTTACAGCTGTTGCAACAGATTCCAACTGATCCTGGAAGCTGGTATATCATTCAAATCTGTACCCTAAAGATGGATCCTCAAGGTTGTTACACGTTTTGGCTCACGCTGGTGATCAAGATCATTTCCAGATTTTGTGAAGATGACAGATATTTTATATCATATGAACAAACTTGAGAATCTTTGATTCTCAAGGCTATTCTGAGTTTGTTTTAACTGAATGTATATGTCTTTAAATAATAGAGATTTTGTAATCATTAAGGGGGAGTGAAGATTAGCTATGGAATAGAGATTGAAGTGAATCATTTTGTATCTGAACATTTTTGGCGATTTAATAAAGAAGTGATTTGAGCTTCTCCAACCTAATGTAGTATTTTCGATTGGATTCAGTGAGAAGGAAAGGGCCCACCTTCCTCACAGACTCCCCTCTGTTGTGAATTTTAGATTAACTGCTTTGATTAATTACAGTTGTGTGATTTATCTGTTCATGTATTTCTAGAATACATTTGTTGTTACAGTTCAGTCCCTATCTATAAATGCACATCAGTGTGTCTCATGAGAGTTAGAATCAATTGTTGAATACTGGTGGAGAATTTCTTTGAAAGTTAATTCCTTTTCTGCATTAGATAAAATCTTTGTTTTCAAGCAAAAGTAAATAGAAGTGTGAATTCCCTTTATGCAATTAAGTATATGCCCTTTCAGCAATTAGCACAGAACTTCCTTCTGCAAGAGTAATATAGAAAATTAGAATAGATTAGATAATCCAAGATTCTTATACACTCATCAAATTCTACTCCTGGAAATTATATTTCAATTATGCAAGTGTGATTTAAATTCTGCAACAATAGATTAAAACTCCAGTTGTGTCAGTAACTTGTGTTAGTGTTCATATTTTTAAATCTATTTCTTTTAATGTTAATTTACCTTACTGCAACTTGATTAGTGTTTTCTTTCATAATCTAGCATAGACTATGCACAATTATCTTACAATAACAAATCTTCCCTAGGTTTGACAATTCATATTGAACACCTTAATTATCTATTTATTTAGACAATTAAAGTGCCCAACACTACTTCTCTTCAAAATTATGGTAACCTGATGGTGGGATCGTGTCCTTCAATTCTGAACGTTGAAATACTACCTTCACGTAGTGTAGATACTTGACTAGTGTTGCCTAAATTGGTGCCTCCAATTGTTGTTCCCTGTGTGGATGAACTTACTGTTGTCTGATTGATTCTGGACTTTGGTTGTCTAAACGGTGGTGTTCTCTTTGGTGTATTAGTCACAAATGTTTTTATGGGTTACACACTAACATTAATATGGATAGGATTGTTGCCTTCTCTTCCCATTCTTGGACCTCATGTCTTCATCTCATATGTTTCACGTAGGATTTACTCAATCTTCTCCATAGCTCGAAGAGCTTCTACTTCTTCCTCATCACTCACCAAGCCTTCCCTTGCGGCTATGGCTCTCTTCTTGGTATTCACCTTGTATTGGTAGGGTACTCCTCTACACATATTTCCAGTTGTTTCCATGATCTTCTTGATCTAGTCGTCATCCATCATGATTGGTTCCAAGGGTTCCTCCTTCTTTCCCTTATCCTTTCCTCCTTCCATTTCTCCTCTTTTTGCCAGTGCATCCCGCCCTCCCCCATGCACGCAGGGAAGTTTATTTTTCTGACTCCATTGTCAGTACTCCTTTTTTATATAGTAGTATCTTAATAGAAGTATATAGTGATCGAATGTACCTTCCTCAAGGTCCACGTAGAAAATCTTTCTCTGATGCATTGTACGACTTCGCTGTGTTGAATGCAAACTCTGTTATGAAACCTGCGACAATAATATCAAGCCAAAATTCTATTGTGCTCGTGAACTTGTTGCTCACCTGTTGTAACTATTCAATCTGTATTGGTTCCACTCTATCTATCAAATCTGGTTTGTTGCGTGGTTATCCTTCAACCTTAGTATCCACTACTACAATAGATGTGGAAAATCGTAGAAAAAGACTTCATTTAAATCAGTAAACACATATTTCTCAAGGTATTTGCGAGGTGGGTTTCTATTGTCTTTCTGTGCAAACTCTAGCTCCTTAGTTCTTAGCCAAGTTTCAATATCTGCTTTTTTGGGATTCCACAATCTCAACATTCCCTTCTAATGGCTCATTTCTTTCTACCCTAACCTTTTTTTGATCCACCTCTAACAGATCTTTGACTTATCTCATCTACTCAACCCTCTTTTGTTCCTACCAAAGGCAACAGAATCATTTGTTGGTTACTATTCTTCTATACTATCTGAGTTTATTGACCCAGGGTTCATGTATGTTCGGGTTTCCAGCAAATCCTCTAAAACTATTGGCCCTCTTGGTAAACTAGAAGGAAACACAACACACAGAATGTGTTGTGCAGTCTCACCCGAGATAGATTTAATGGGTGGTTGTAAGACTTGAGTGTTTACAGCCTAGGATTGAGTGTGAGATAAGCGAGATATATATTGAACTATTTATTATAACTTGTAAACACAGTGCATTGTTATCGACGAGTAAGCAGGAAATATAACAACTCCTTCATTAAACATAATAATAATTGCTTCAGACAATAAAGATATGCAAGAATTCCTCACATAACAAAGATTTTATCGTGGTTCACCCCCTCCTGGGCTATGCCCACAAAGATTTGGCTCTCATCTCTTTTATTATAGTATTTCTGCATCTACAGTGTCACACGCTTACAACCCTTCACAGTCGGGTAAGATCTGTATGAGGCAGACTAGATTGCACCAGGCTCCCCATCTTGCAATATAACCCTCAATATCTACCTTTTCTCGTCCTCTCTATCTCAACAGATTATACAAAAATGGCTTATACCACAAAACATTACATATTGCATCAAGCCATGCATAACTATAACAACAACAATCATCTGAACCAACAACCAACCCCTTATGATCCCTAAATATATATATTTATACATTTCGATCTCTTTAGCCATTTACAATACCTTACCAAAACCCTAACCCTACCGTTGTTAGGTATTCCTCTCATGTGTGCATGTTGTTCTTCCTTCCATTTTTTGCTTCCCTTGTGCACACTTTCTTGCATGTGTGCATGTTGTGTTTCCTTCCAGCTGTCGTTTTCCTTGCTCACGCTTTCTTTCCCAAAAATGCCTTGCTTTTCCTCTTTGGCCTACCTCCAACACACGTCTTTATCAGGTGTCCATTTTGGAGGAACCTCTCCTTTCAAGGTACATATTAATTTTGATATTCCCATATCCGAACGTCAGATAGATGCAAATGCCCTAGAAAAATGGTTAAATCTGCTAGAAGGTTATTTCTTTGTTCACAATTTTTCCGACAGGGAAAAGATCACCTTTGCACTCCTTAATGCTCTCCCATGTGTAAAACATTGGTCAGAAACTTACTGGGAGAAAATTTCCATAGAGGAGTCTCGAATATATGGGGTCAATCCCACTTGGAATTTTTTTGTGGATGCGGTCAAGGAACAATATTACCCTATTGGTAACTATGATTACCAGTACATGAGATGGACCACGTTGTGTCAAGATGTTGGATCATGTTGTCATTGATGCCAATAGTTTGATTGATTGATGTCAAGTGATTGATTGATGTCAAAGGATTGATTGATTGATAATTGATGTAATATAATATGTATTTTCCTTGATAAGAATGCATAGATGAAGATGGATCAATGAGTTGTCATTGATACATGATGAAGATGGACCAATGTGGTTTCATTGAAAGGTGATATATGATACATTGTTGGAAAAATGTATAGATGACTCATTATTGTCTTATCATGATTGATAAAGGTGCACAAATGGATGAACTCAAAGTGGTCCCCTTATGGTGAAATCCCCTCAGGAAGATGCTTTGAGGATTGAGTTATCCTAGAAGAATGGTTGGAGGGGACCCATGCTCTCATTATTGTCTTATCATGATTGATAAGGTGCACAAAAGCGGATGAACTCAAGTGGTCCCCTTATGGTAGAAATCCCTCACCGGGGAAGATGCTTTCACGTGTGGAGTTATCCCTAGAAGAGTGGTTCTGGAGGATATTACATGCTTGTATGTGGAATAACAAATTGAATCAAGAAATTGACTGTTAGAAACTATCTAGATGGATGGGTGCCCACATCATGCCATTTTCCTCATGGTTTTAGAGTTATGGCCCTTCACAGATGAAGGACCCCACATGAAGGCTTAAAGCCCCTAAGGTCAAAGAGTCAAAGTGACCTAAGAGAAATCATTATTTAAATGATAAAGTAAGTGAGAAACCAAAGTCAAAGGTGGATTATTTAAGAAAATAATAAAGAGAAATGACAAATCAAGAAATGATAAAAGTAAAGTGACAAAGTCAAGGTGGATTATTTAAATAATAAAATTGAAAAATCAAGAATGATAAAAGTGGTGACAAAGAATCAAGGAAGGAATATTTATGGAGGAAATTAGTTGGCTTCAAAAGCTAAAGAAATGGGTTAAGTGACCTAGAAGTAGGTTAATATTATTTAAATGATAAAATTAAAGTGACAAAATTCAAGGTGGATTATTTTAAATAATCAAGAGAGTGACAAAATCAAGAGAAATGATAAAGTAAGGTGACAAAATCAAAGAGAATATTTAAATGATACAAAGTATTGGAGAACTTTCTATTTATGGAGAATGGTTAACCATAAAAATAAGAAAAATAGGTTAGTGACCTAGAAATGGGTTAAGTGACCTAAAAATGGGTTAAAGTGACCTAAGGATGAAGAGCCTCTGTCTAAGATGTGGCTGGTTTCTTGTAAATCATCCTTTGTGTGGATCAATGGAAGCTTCTTGTGAAATTATATTTTGGAGTATTGATGGAGAGCTTCTTGTAGAGAATCTTGGGAATTTTGGTGTGGAACACTTGAGCATAATAGATATCTATAGGTGACTAGAGGTAACCAAGGATATCTAAACCTAAATTATAAGTGAAAGTGAAGAAAAAGAATGAAATAAAATGGGATATAAATTCTTTTGATGGTGCTTTCTAAGGTATGTTATTTACGAGTCATCTAACCATTTCTCTATCACAAACAAATTTATATAATGGATTTTCAAGATCCTAAAGAATTCTGCTATGAAGTGAGAAAAATCCAAGTATCTGTGGTTAAAATTCTTGTGAGTCTTTGTATTTTGGGAGTTACACTCTAAATGAAAATAGGGGTTTTGTGACCGATCCACAGGACTAGTTTAAAACAAGTGTTTCAAGTAAAAGCGTCATAATAACAGGATCAAATTCTATGAGACCAATTGTGCTGGTTATATCACATTATTTAGTATTCTCTATAACATTTTAATATCCATACAAAAAAAAATATTCCATGCGGGGAACACTCTACAAGGTCACTCTCTAGAATAATCCAAAGTTCAATAAGGTATGTCATTTTGCTATAACTCCTTTTCTGGCTTATTCTAGAGAGATACATTGTAGAGCTTGCCCCACACGGAGGAATTGCATAAAAACAATAGAACATTATGTATCAGTTCCTTATCTTTATTCATTCTGAGGTACAAAGTTAGGGTTGTTGGTAATCAAAACTAGTCATGGTTGAGAGACGCAGTTGATGAGTTGGCACAAAAATCAGGTGTATAGTTGATGATGATTAGTTGAAACATGATTGGTACATATTGATGAGTAATTTTTGATGCATAGTTGACACATGATTCGTGTCTATACTTGAAAATTTTATGGTTGGATGCACTTTTATGAGTCTGAGGTTGATTCTGAGGGTTGTTTGACACGGAGTTGGTGCATGGTTGATGCTCTTGTTTATAGATGCAGTTGATGCTCACGGTAGTGATTATTGCCTCATCTTAGTTTGTGTTGAGGGTGTAAGCTAAGTATTTCATATAGAGATTTTTTTATTGTAGAGTTGTACTCTATTGAGTTTATTGAAAAACTCCCGAATTGAAGTTCATAATAAAAGAAAAAATTGTACATACATCTTGTCTTCCTTATGTTCCTTGTGGATGAGTTGTTGATGATATATTATTGATACATGGTATACTTATTCCACTGGCTGATTTAACTAATGATAGAAATGAGTAATGAAGTAAATGTAAATACTAACTAATGAGTTTTGTGTAAGAGGCTGGGAAGAAATATCCCCACCTCATTCCACCCCTCTAAGTCTTGGTAGGTGTGTCCAACAAAGAGAGGGACAAAACAATCTATCGGAGTTCACAAATGCCTTCCATACCTTGATACCCAACTTGGTATGCAAATGTCTGAGTGGAATTGGATTCACGAAATACAATGGGGCTCTACAGTACATCAGAAATGGAGTTTTGCATCTCATTGTTAGAGGGTGCTTATCAATATCTTATCCAAAATCAGCCCGAAATTTAAATGCAGGAACAAATGGGAGTTCAATTTTACAAATACACAAAAACCAAAGTATGATAAATATGGCCCCTAACAAATAGCCTCTGAGAACTAGTCAAGCCATGGGAAAGAAGGGTCATGGGAGATGAAGAAGGACCTTTGGAGAGTGGTGTGATTTCCACAAATCCCATGGAACAACACTGAATATGGCTCCAAAGGCAATCATTGGTGGATAAGATCAAATAAAATGAGCCGAGCCCTAATTCAGAATATGATTATAAAAAATGATAGGAGGAGAAGATAAGATCATCGTAGACCCCCTCACTGCATCATGACCACAACAATTCAACGGAAAATTTGAGAAGATCCTAAAGAGGGGAAGGCACCTCTTCCATTCACAAATATTGGTGAAGGGTACCCTTAATACATTTATTATTGTCCTAGAATAATCGGAAAGAACCCTCATCTTAGCATGCAGTGGAGTCAAACAATTGGGATTATCCAAAACACCACACTACTGACTAGCCTAACATTGGGTGGCTTCTCAGGGAATGTGATACATGTCATCAATGGAGTGTCCCGATTGTCATATATCCAACATTTCAAGGATGAAGCATTTGTGATGTTTCCCCGCTAGATGTGTGTGATGTTTTCTTGGAGGCTAGCCATTATATACTTGGAGGCGTCATCGCATCTATGAGTCTCAACCTCATAGAGCCATTGTTACTCTAGGGGGGCATCTATATAGGATACGGAGGTAGTTTAAACTCACATCCCACCTAAATAGTTTCACAAAAGGTAGCAGTATCTCTACTACAAAATTGACATCTTCAAAATATGTTCAAAGATTGAATGGAAGGACAACACTTGAAACCACTCTGACCTTGGCCCAGAACTTTATCAACATAAGAAAGAGAGATTCTGAGAAGAGAGAAGAAAATATATTGTTTATTCACCTACAAAGGGGTTCCTACACAATGATTAGTGTGACCCAAGATCCCACAATGGAGTTGGTTTAATAGATTCAACCCACTTCTTAGCAGTTGGTGAGGAGCCAGCACTGTGATGCAACTTCTCTAGCAAGACCCAGGCTCACCAAGGTTCAAATTGACAAAATTTCCCTCTCTCACAGAACTCAGCACAATGGGAGACCATTACTTCCCTAAGGAGGGAGGATTTATCTAGGTGTTTATCGGTGGCCCGCCCACCTATTCCAACATAGCTCAAAACAATCTTTGGTAATTTACTATTTTAGCAATTTTAGGTTCCTAAAATTTTGGGGCCATTTTGAGACCCTAAATGAATTTTTCCGACATGGCACCTAAATGATAATAGGAAATATTTTATTGAGCCCCAAAGATAAATTTCATCATCGATACCTTTCCAACAATAAAAAAATTGCCTGAAATGAAGTTCGTATGAAAACGTTACAACCCCAGGAAGTTGATACACCAAACTACCCAAAGTAGGGTCCACAAAGCATTTGGATTTTCATCCTCGGAGGTTAGGGTTTTGGAATTTCTTTATGTTAAAGGTCTTTGGAGTCTCATTGCAACAATAATCTTCTTGTGAATGTGAAATTGTTAGTCATCAAATGCGCTTCTTAGCGAGAGGATTGCCACCATTCTAGCAAGTCTTTCAATATGTATTTCTACAATTTTGTACATTTAGTTCATTAATAGAAATTGTGTATTATTGCTTATCCTCTGTGTTTATGGTTATATATTTGATCAATGTTGTTATATTATTATATATATCTACACGTACATTTATTTATTATATCTCTTGCTCTCATTTAAAATTGTCAAAAGTAATAATGTCTGGATAAATGAGGAATCGAGGATAATTATTGTTTCATAGGGGCAGTATACAAGAAGTGTTGACAAGGGAAGATGGTGCCCATAGATTCATTGAAGCTCTTATTGGAGAAATTATATGGAGGAGAGAAAAAAGGAGTTTCATATGGAGTCACTAGTGCTCAACTACACATAATCAAAGAAACACTAGAGAACATGAAATCATATTACTTACTGAGTTGTTCATGGATAGGGACCTTGCTCTCAAGTTCTTCCGAGAGACAAAGGAAAGAAGGAGGTTGAGGAGCTTTGTTACAATTGAGTTTGGCATGCTCTTAATCACCCTGGCTAGAATCCATCATCACAGGAACTCATGAAACATGAGAGACAGGTGGAACCCATGATTTGGGGAGAGTCTTGCCAACCATTTACCAGTCTGAAGTTTAAATGCAGGTATCAAAGTTGCGGTTGTTTGAGGAGACATATGATGCATATGGTTTTGACTATGATCATGTTTTACATTGTGGGGATCATGAGACATTTATTTTAAGAGCCCACCCCTAAATCCTCAAGGCTTAGCTCTAGGAGGAGATAGTTGGGCACATTCCTTTGGGACCAACCTGCAAGGAAGTATATGCATCCTAGTTCTACAGAAAGGTATATGATAGACATGGGAATGCTTGCGGGTAGGATGGTACATGATGATCCATTGATAGATAGCATTATGCAGCCAGTGTATGACTGTTGTATCTGTCAGGATTTCGGGTGTTCATGGGGACACCTCAGGCTGGATTCTCAGGCAACCATTAAGTTGGGGTTACCAGGATAAATGAGTGGATGGGTGGCCCTGAGGGGAGCCTGAGTTATCCCTCATGGAGTCATGTTCACTCTAGGTTTCATCATCCTTGGGCAGGAAAGGATACTCCTGAGGTCTTCTTCAATACTTCATTAATTTGGAAGATTGAACAGTGGTGCAGGACCACATCCACACCCTAGTTGATCATTAGAGGAGGGATCCTCCTTATATATATTTATAAATTAACTTAATATGGCTAAGTAACATGTCTAGATCGTTAAGCTATGTTTTCATGGTAAGTTCCTAGCCCGGAGCTTGGGAAGTGGAGGCATATGGTGTTAGCTGGGATGCATTTCTTAAATTTGAGTTCTTTTTTCTTACTGAAGTGAGTTTCCCTCCTTCTTCCGGTGCAGTTTACTAAATGCGAGGTGAGGTTTGAATCTCTTTGGTGATAGTCTATCTTGGGAGAATCACGTAAAGTGCTGGAAGTATATTAGTCTGGGGCAATTTCACATCATTGCTAATTTGTGATTTCTAGTTCTATATGAAGTAGGAGTTCTTTGGGAAGGAAGAGATTCCTTTTGGATAGGTTTATTTTGGGAAGGGAGGGAAGTTTCCTTTTTGGATGAGGTGATTCTTTAGGAAGGAATTAATTGAGTTCCCTTATTGGGCCGAGTTTTCTTCCTAGTAAGACGAGTTCCCTATTGGCTAGGTTGATTTTTATCATCTCAAGGTCGAGTTAGTACAATATGTTATATCTCTGTGTGTGGAGGAAATTTCATGTTGGTAAAGTCCACGATCTGAGCCAAACCCTTGATTGTGGGACGAGTTTCACTTGTGGTTGTTGTTATATATTGTTGTGGGACGAATTTCACTTATGGTTGTTGTTATATATTGTTATATATTGTTATATATTGGTTGTTGTTATGTATCATCAAGCTTGCAAAAATGTCACCGAACCAGCCAAATAAAATGCATGAAATCATTGTCTAAAGAGAGATCATTATAGGCATATAGGTGTAACCGGCTCAAATTCAATTATGCAAGCTCTGAGAACAAAGGCTTATGCGAGAAACTTGTAGGAAAATCCACCATGATCCCTCCAGATAGTTGAAATCAATTAAATGAGGATAGGTTTTCCCCAAATCTCGTATCTGTAAATATAGATCATTGACCTATCAAAAGGTTGTGGTGAAATGATGCTACGTTCATCAAGAAGGACGCACCAAACTATCACATTAACAAAATAGGATTTGGTACCATGAAGTGAACAAAAGACCGCACAGAGGGTGTTACCAAATACCACAAACTCACCATAAACAAGCTTTTATTGTCATTTTGCTTTGCAAAATCGTTTAAGATTTAAGATTTTAGTTTATTTTAGTGTTTTTAGTTTTGGTGTTTAATATTATTTTGATTGGAATATTAGTTGTTTAATTTTTACTTTAGTTTATTTTAAATTTAATTTTAATTTTTTTTTTTTTTTTTTTTTTTTTTTTTTTTTTTTTTTTTTTTTTTTTTTTTTTTTTTTTTTTTTTTTTTTTTTTTTTTTTTTTTTTTTTTTTTTTTTTTTTTTTTTTTTTTTTTGTATAATTATATTTTTTATTATTTTTTTTCTTTTAAAAAAAAAAAAAAAAAAAAAAAAAATATTTTAATTACTTTAATTTAAGTTTTAGCTTTGTTTAAAGATTTTACTAGTTTTTTTTTTTTTTTTTTTTTAGATTTTAGATTTTAATTTTATCTTATTAGATTTAGTTTTATAAATATTTACTTCAAAAAATCCTTATTTGGTTTTAAAATAGTTTATGGTTTTGATTGCATATTAGAAATGGAGGGTGGAGGCCTAGGATCAAAGGGAGAGAGAAAAACAAACTCCTGTGGCTATAAAAAAAAAAAAGAAGTAGGAATGAACAGTTGAAAAGGAGGGGTATGCTTGGAAGCTCTAAAGGACTGGAAATGATAGAAAGAATTGGGATGCAGACATATTTTTCTTGCTCGTGATTTCTCAGTTCTCTCTTGAATAAAGAATAAGTGTTTGAAGAATAATTGATATTTTTATCAAGCTTATTTAAACATGTGTTTTCTTTTGTAGGTTTTGAAATAAAGTATTTATACCTTTTATTCTTATCAGGTTATGCATCATCTATTAAGATTATTTTATGACTAATCTTTGGTGTATTTGGACTTATAAGGTACCTATCTCCATGAATTCTTTCTAATGAGCTTGAATATTTATTATTCACATTTTATCGAAGATGTATTCTCCAGATCCTAAACTCTCAGTCAACATAAAAGATGCTTCTATATGTCAAGATCATATCTTACATAATACTAAAACTTTTCTTTTGACTTGGTGTAGATATAGATGTCAAAATCTATTCTTAGTAATGGCAGTTATTTTGCTTTATAGTTCTTTGGATTAAGAATTCCTTCTGAAATATTAAGAATCAATCTTTAGATCTACACATAATTAAACTTTGCTCTCAATTGAGATAGGATCAATAGTTAGGATTTATTTTCTACAAGTTTAGGATCATTTAGATCAATATCTTAAATGATTAAGTCTCTTTTCGAAGAGTAAACTTATTGAGTAGAAAACCGATCCCACAAAATTGGTTGGAAACAACCATCCCAAATGAAAACAAGTATGCTTGGGACTTATGATCGAGTAGTTATCCCTTGTTGTAGGAGGGATTTTCCCACTTTTCAACACATCACCATGGTTGTTGTTATTTTTCAGAAGAATAATGATAATATGGAGCAGCCAATAGTGTTTATAAGCAAATATTTCCAAGGATTCGAGTTGAACTATAGTTGATGGAAAATAAAAGGTTATGCACTAGTGAAAGCTTTGCGTCATTTTTGAGACTACTTTTGGAATGCTAGAGTGGTTGCTTATGTCCCACACCGAATGGTTGAAAGTATCTTGGCTCAAAAAGAACACAATAGAACCAAACGGAGGTGGATTGTTAGGATCCAAGAGTACAATATGCAAATCAAGACTACCAAATTGATGAGGTGCCAAGGATTAGTGAAGATGATGGTTGACTACCAAATTGATGAGGTGCCAAGGATTAGTGAAGATGATGGTTGAGAGTAGTTTGGATATGATACAAGACATATAGGTAGAGGAACAAGTAAACCCTTTGTCTTCTTCTTTAGATAATTGTGATTGACATTCATATATTATCTTATATTTGAAGAACTTATCTTGTCCCTCTAACCTAAATAAGACACAGAGGCGATCTCTACAACTTCGAGCTATGAAGTAGTATTTTGTGTAGGGTATTCTGGGATGGAGAAATATCGATGGAATTATCTTAAGTTGTGTGTAATTTTATGATTCCATAGAGATTATGAATGATTTTCGTTCAAGAGTGTATGGTGGTCATTTCTCTTCTCGGACCACGACACACAATATTATGCATGTCGATTATTTTTTGCCTACTTTATTTGCGAGCATGCATGACTTTGTATGTGCATGTGAGGCTTGTTAGAGGTTTGAGGGGAAACATAAGCTCCCTTATTTACCCTTGGACCTAGTCATAGTGAAAACCCCCTTCCAGCAGTGGGTTTTAGATTTTATTGGACAATTTTAATAGAGTTCCAACAATGGTCACAGTTGGATTTTGGTGGCCACAAATTAATTCTCCAGATGGGAGGAGGTAGTTCCATTAAAGAGTAAATCCAATGCTAACATTGATAGATTCTTAAAGGAAAATATCATTACCAGGTTTGGAATCCCAAGCAATATTACAATGGATAAATACAATGTTTTTAGATCCATTAAATTGGTCTCATTTTTCTCTTAGTATAGTATTACATTGGTTGATGCAGGAAATTATTATCTGCAAGGGAATGGGTTGGTCGAATAAAGAAATGAAAATATGATTTGGATCATTAGAAAAACAGTTGATGATAACAAACACGATTGGGATAGATTTCTCAAATATGTGTTATGGGATGACAAGATCACTACAAAGCATGCTATTGGCAAGAGTTCATTCGAGTTGGTTTACATATTGGATATGGTTCTTCAAGTTAATTTGAGACTACCAGTATATAAACTCTTGGGACATTTCACCACCAACCAAGAGGATTTACAACATCACATTGACATGTTAGTGTAGTTAGAGGAGGACAAACACGTGGCATTCACTGAGTGCATAGAATATCAGGATTGGGTCAAGAGGGTGTTTGACCACAAAGCCAAGGGGAAATATTTCCAGGTGGAAGATGTAATGTTGCTATGGGACAAAAGAAGAAAAAAACCAGTAGACCATGGCAAGTTCGACAATCTTTGGTTGGGCCCTTACTACATTGATATGGTTATGGGGCCAAAACTTTTCAAATGGACAACTTGGATGGAGATCACGAAGGGTTACCCATCAATGGACATAGTTTGAAATATTATTTCAAGTAAAAAAAATTAAAAAGAAAGAAAGAAATGAAAAAATAAGTTTGCGACAATTTTTTGGGTCTTGGGTAGTAGTTTCTAGTTTCTAATTTTTGTTTCGATGATTTTTAGATTTTAGTTTCATTGATTTTTTTGTTTATGGGAAACAAATAGGTCCTTTACTTTGCATTTTTTCCTTTATTTTATTTACTTTTCAGTCCTAGATGGTAGTATGTTGATTTTTCCTTGATTATATCAGCACTCAGTCTAATTTCCTTGCATCATTGTTACACACCTAACTGTAAATTCCCTTCTTCGGTTTGGGGCATCACACTTTCGTTTTTCCTTAACTATATCCTCTTGAATCATATATCTGAAATGGTTCATTCTCTTCCTCTTACCCGTAGCTTTCTAATGACTTCTACCAGACTCTATATTAACCCTTTTTTTATATCTTATGGCTCCCGAAGTTCTTCGGGGGTTCATGAGGGCCACGAGTTGCCCAAGTGGCTTCATCTTGTTCATACCATCTCTAGGTTCCTACCTCCCACAAGGAAGGTCCATCCATCAACCAGTCCAATGACCATCTTAACCCTCATCTAATACACAGGCTAGTGGGGAATTTGACACTTCAACACTTCGAGGCTTTGGCATTGAACACCTCTTTATCATCTATGCACGAGATCTCCTAAAGTCTCAAACTCTCAAAGTCTCGTGAGCTTTCCACGTGGTTTCGGCCTTTGGTCCTTTTCTTATGACTTCATACTAGACCCCAAATTCTTTGGAGTCCAGAGTCCTGGACTCCCAGAGTTCCAGACACTTTTCCAACCACTTTGGCTAGGCAGGCTCGTACCAAGGATTGACACGTGTAAGGGGCAAGGGTGACATGTGTCACGTTTAAATGGGTCTATAGGATATGTGATACGCATGAATCCGAGTGACACATTGTACTTCATACTTGGGTCCATGTCACCCTATATGACGTCACTCTGGACTGACCGTCCTTTAAGCCCTTCGATCTCATGGACAAGGTTGGTCCATGTACCCCTTCGATCAATAGTCTCTTCTACTTTGTAAATTCGGCGTTCGAGGATTTCACGTTGTAGACTTCTCCTTTCTCCCGAAGTAGTCAACGTTGAATTGACCATGGGGTAGATACAATGATTAGGGAGGGATACAACATTCCCTCAAATCAACGGTTCCCATCACTTTGTTGTTTCGACCTTCGGGGATTTTTCTGTGTAATATTTAGTTTTCTCCCGAAGTAGGTCAGCGTCAGGCTGACCACAGCCTAGATCTAATGGTGAGGAAAATTCCTGAAGCATCCTCAAATCAATGACTCTCATTACTTTGGGATTCAAAGCTTATCGACACACCACACCTCAAATTCCCTAGAGTGCCCAGTCTCTGAACTAAAGGATCTAGCGCCATGCGTCCCTTGTAGATCAACAGTTGAGAGGGATCCTAAAGGATCTGAGGATCGAAGGTCCTCATTACTTCGTGAATTCGGCCTTTGAGAGTTTTCGACATTAAAACATCCTTGTTCTCCTGAAGCAGTCAATGTCAGACTGACCTCGGTATAGATCTAATGGTCCTAGGGTGTCCACGTAACTTCAGATATCTATGGCTCATGACTTCCACTCCAGGGTCCCTTGGGTCCCATTTTTGGGCCACTTCTGAAGAGACATCTATAATCCCAAAACACTTTGGTAAGTATATGTGGCACCTGCCTCAGGCCACCATCATCCCCTTCCCATGCCACAGGGTCTCTACAACTAGAAACGTCATCACCTGGCATGTGGGTACCCATGTTCTCTTCTACATGATACACGTGTCCCCATGATCAAACGGTCAAGAGGGATCCTGACGGTTCCTTAGATCCACGATCCACATTACTTCGCTAATTCATCCTTCGAGAGTTTTCGATGTTACAACATCCCTATTCTCCTGAAGCGGTCAATGTCGGGTTGACTTTGTCATAGATCTGACAACTAGGAGAGAACCCAAAGTATCCCCATATCAACAGTCCTCATCACTTCGCAGCTCCTGCCTTCGGGGGTTTTCGCTTCACTGCCACTCCATTTTCTCGAAGTGGAGCATCATTGAAATACCATGTGCATCCCTTATCCTGAATGATCATATGGTAGGTGGGGATCCTAATGATCTCCCCCAAATCTATAGCTCTCCTTTACTTCATAACTTTGAAGTTCGAGGATTTTGATGCTATTGAATATCCATCCTCCCGAAGTGGAACTTCATCGAAGTACCATACGCGAAACCTTCCACTAGGTGATTAGATGGTCAAGAAGGGGCCCCAATGGACTCCCCATATAAACGAATCACAACCTTTCGCAACTCCAACATTTGAGTAATGTTGACAGTTTTGAAGTTTGACATCCCAGGGCTTCGATCTCCCAAAGCTCTAAAGCCATCAAGAGCTAGCTCCGTTCAGACTTAGCACAATGTTCCTAGACCCTGTTCATATGGACCCTCTGATGAATCTTGGGATATAATCTCTACTCTTAGTTGAGTTTGTTTAAGGTTGTGGATGTGAGCCTAAGGTCTCTTAGGCTACTGGTTTGAAGGAAGTGCCTTCCTAGTTCACATAAATTTAAGTTCTGACACCGGGTGAGGTAATCTCGTGGAATTACCAAGACGGTAGAAGTGCCAAGAGGCTTGCTCCGACTCTAGTAATTTCAAAGAACAAAGCATGAAAACACTTATCGAAACTAGAAGATGTGATGGAAATGCTAAAAGGGGATCTCATTTCCACCCAACCATAGGCTCAATCACTCCTAACAGATTTACCACTGGCCACCCCCGAGCTAGGACATGATTCTTTGAGATTGAATCTTTTCTTCTGGCTCAACAAAAGTTAGGGATGAAGGTTACTCTCCTTCTCTCATATCAGTAATAGATAGGAACGAAGGTTACTCTCCTTTTCCCGACTCAGTCATAGATAGGGAAGAAGGTTACTCTCCTTCTACCGACTCAGTCTTAGATAGGGACGAAGTTTACTCTCCTTCTCCCGACTTAGTCTCTATTTCTTGTGATCAAAACTCACTCTATTTCCCAGTTCTTCCTCGAACCTGAGAGCTTAGTTTCTCCTCTCTGCACTCTTCGCATGCCTTCCTTTTCCCACCATGCCTTCATTTCTTTCCTTCCTCAACAATATTGTGTGTGGCCCTAATTCCCAGTCTGTGGTCAGGTCTGGAATCCTTACAGATGGGAAGTCTACCCCATCCCCTTATTAACTCTTGAGGAGGTCTTCCCACCTACCAGCCTGACTATAATTCACTCCTGGGTCAGAGGGTTGTTCTAATCCTGAGAAATTAAATCCAACAAAGTATTGGTCTGGTGTAGGTTAATGAAACCATTCTGGGTCCCCTTCACCATCTCTTTCATAGTATCCATGGTCTCTCTTAGCACACCCCCCTTCTAGTAGTCATGAAACACTTATCCATTTTCTAGTAAATAACAGAATTTACAGTCATTGACCTTTTATACAAAGGTCCATCAAATCAAACATTCACACATATTGAGTTTTCCATAGTCTCTTGGCCAATATAGTTATATTTACAAACTAGGGGAAATGGGGTGTTATAATTCCCTCCACCTTAAAGGAACATCACCCTTGATGTTCTATCTGCCAACATGAGTTTTATATACTAAAGTAAACAAAAATGGATATGCATGTCTCATGGCATCCTTCATTTCCCACGTAGCCTCATATGGGCCAAAGTGTTTCCATTGCACCTTGACATGTGCAATGGTTCAGTTCCTGAGTGAGGTTTCCTTCCTATCTAGTATGCATTGAGGTTCTAGCAGGAATTATCCCTCTGTATCCACCTAGATCACAGACCAGATAATTATATGATTAGAATCATGTACATATTTCTTCAATAATGAAACATGGAAAACATTATGTGCTTTTATTGTGGGAGGGAGTGCTAGCCTATAGGCTACAATTCCCACTCTATCTAAGACTTCAAAGGGTCCACAATACCAAGGTGCCATGTTGGCACAAGCTCCCATTCTCAGGGAACTCTTCCTAGGCATAAATCTGAGATAGACATGGTCTCCTATCTTGAACTCTCTGGGAGTTCTCTTTATGTCAGCATAACTCTTCTATCTATCCTTAGCAATTTTCATATTTTTCTTTATCTAAATCACTTGTTGTTCCATTTCTTTCAGCATGTCGGGTCTGATTGTAATTCTAGACACTGGATTACTCCATCTGATTGGAATATTACATTGTCTACCATATAGGGATTCAAAAGGGCTCATCTTCAGGGACATTTGATAACCGTTGTTGTAGGAAAATTCTACCAATGGAAAGTAGTCTTCCCACTTCTTAGGCTTGTGCATTACATGCATCCTTAACATGTATTCTAATATCTGGTTTACTCTTTATGTTTGTCCATCAGTTTGAGGATGATAGGCTATTCTAAACAACAATTTAGTCTCAATACCATCCATTAAGGAATTCCAAAATCTTGAAGTAAATTTTATGTCTCTGTCGGGTATAATCTCCCTAGGCATGCCATGCAATCTAAATATCTCCTTCATGAAGATGTTGGTGATATTTATTTCCTTGCAAGTTCACTTGATAGGAACGAAGTGAGCAAACTTGCTCACTTTTTCCACCACTACCATGATGGTGTCATCCTGCTTGGCCGATTTTGGTAATCCAGTGATAAAATCCATGGACATGGTTTCCCATTTCCATTCTGAAATTGGTAGGGGTTGTAACAACCCTGTTGGATGTCATTGTTCTGCCTTAACTTGTTGGCATTCTAGACACTTAGCTAAATAACCAGTTATGTCCTTTTTCAATCCAGTCCAATAGAATTGTTCTCTAGTGGTCGTAATCATTTTCTAATAACACGGATGATCAGTATATGGTCTCTTGTGTAGTTAGTCCATTATTAACCTCTTCAAGTCATCACAGCTTGGGATATACAATCTATTTCTATAAGTCAACAGACCTTCATCCAATATCTGATAACCTTCATACTTTAGCCTTGTGGGATCTTGCTTTAGGTATGATGTCATGGTATTGATGAATTCATATGTTTCCTGTGCATTATGGACTCTCTCACTAACATTTGTTTTACAAGTGCTCATTGTTACCAAGTGAATCGCTTTCACACTTCTTCTAAGGGCATTGGCCACCCTATTTTCCTTTCCTTTGATTTGTTTGATTTCGAAATCAAACTCACTAAGGAGAGACATAGACCTAGATTTCTTGGAATTGAGTTTTGGTTGATCAAATAGGTGCCTCAACCCACAATGTTCTGTCATAAGTAAAAATCTCCTACCCAGGAGGTAATGCCTCTACATTTTTATCATGGGTCACATAATTGATTTCATGCTCATTAAATTCTCAAGATTCGTAGAAAATTAAACACCCTTATTACATAAGGACTCCTCCAACTCCTTCCTTATAGGAATCTATGCACACAAGGAAGTCATTATTAGGGTCTACAATCTTCAATATGGGTGCATGGGTTAGAAGGTATTTCATTTTCTAAAATCTTTCTTCACATTCTGATGTCCAAGTGAACTTAACCCCCTTTTCTATGAAGGGCAGTGATTGGACAACCAATCTTGAAAAATCCTTTTATAAACCTTCTATATTATCCCGCTAATCCCATAAATGATCGGATATCTGATACGTCCTTTGGGGTGGGTCATTCCATGATATACCTGATCTTGTCAGGGTCTACTGCCACTCCTTTAGAAATAGCATGGCCTAAGTAATGGACTTTCTTCTAGAAAAGTCACACTTGCTAAACTTAGCTTATAGATGATTCTCTCTTAGTAATTGAAGTACAAGTCTAAGATGTTCTTCATGCTCCTCTCTATTCTTGGAGTATATTAGGATATCATCAATGAAAAACAACACAAATCTGTCTAGGAATTTGTTGAGTACATTATTCATCAAGCACATAAAAGTGGTGGGAGCATTGGTTAATCCAAATGGTACCACCATAAATTCATAGTGACCATACCTTGTCCTGAAGGTTGTTTTGTGGATGTCTTCATCCTTGATTCGAAATTGATGGTATCCATCCCTTAAGACAATCTTTGAGAAAATGGAATCACCCATTAATTGGTTGAACAAGTCATCGATTCTTGGTAAGGGATACTTGTTATATATGGTTGTCTTGATGAGTTGTCTATAGTCTATGCACAGTCGGAGTGTTCCATATTTCTTTTTTACAAACAAGGTTGGTGCTCCCCATGGAGACACGTTGGGTCTTATGTAGCCTTTTTCCATCATCTCCTTTAGTTGTAGCTTGAGCTCAACTAGCTCTAGTGCTCTCATCCTATAGGGCATCCTAGACATTGGCATTGTTCCTAGTGCAAGTTCTATCTAGAAGTCAATGTCTCTTCTCGGAGGTAGACCCAATACCTCTTCTGGAAACATGTCTTTATAATCTATTAACATAGGGTGGTCCTCTAGGTTTGGTTTTTCATCCTCAACAGATTCCAACATCTGTATTACATATAGAGAACATCCATTTCTGAAATACTTTTTTCATTTGAAGGGATGATATTTGTCTCATTGAGATAGGCTTCTGAATCCCTTGGAGGGTTATTTTTCTCCCTTCTTCATTTCCACACTCTAAGGTCTTATTGTAATAGTCAAAATTGGTTTTATAAGTGGCTAACCAGTCCATACCAATCAACAGTTCATAATATCTTAGGGGAAGTATGTTAAGGTTCGCTTGGGTGGGAAATCCATCCATAATGAATTGGCAAGCTGGTATGACCTCTTCTACTTTTATTTTGGTGCCAGTGGCTAGTTGTACCAACCATGGCTTAACATGTATAATTGGTTTTAGTTTACACTTATCAATAGTCTGAGGGGATACATAACTCAAATTATAACTAGGTTCAGTTAAAATAGAAACCAAAGGGTTGGCAATCATACCTTCCATCTCCACCACTTAAGCTTGGTGGTTGTCTTGTTTATTATCCACGACTACACAAATATATGGCATGATCCTAGCAACATCATTGATTGTGATAACTTCTTAGATGTTGTATACTCTCCTATTGTTTTGTTGTACGTGTGTTCAATCCCTTAGCAAATGTTCTTCTCTGCAACCCCAACATTTCAAGGGTTCTCTATTTAGGTTATCAGCATTTCTTGGGGTTGATCCAAAAGGTTTGTTTCCACTCTGGGAGGGGAAATTTTGTTGATACACACTTATGGTAAGAAGGATCATCCTAAAACCCTTCCTATAGTTCTTATATCTTGAGGATTTAAGCCCCTTCTTCTTGAATCTCGAACTACTCTTCTTCTTGAAGTGTTTCTTAAATTGTTTCCATGACAAGTCCTTCACATGGATTCCTTTCGCGTTCATAAGGTCTTCCCACCAAATGGAAGCCTTTCCTTTCAGGTTGAAGATGGTTATTCAAGCCTTAGAGTTTTCAGATTAGTCATGGACTCTGAAGTACTTCTTTAAACCAAGCAGCCAAGCTTCGACCTCTTCCCCCCTTTCAATCTCTCCATCGAAAGAGGGTGGTTTGGATTTCTTGAATTCTTCAGGATCATGACTTTTGGAATGCTTTCACTTCTTTCCTTTCCTTTTATAATGTGAGCTAGTTTTTCCACTAGAATATCCCTCCGAGTTTCCAGTTTCCTCTCCAAAGAACTCTCCTAATGAGTGTCTCCTATCTCCAGGTTGGGCCTTCCTCGAGGTACTCCTCCTAGTGTGGTCACTTATGGGACCACATTTTTCGTATCTCATGTAGACTTTGACTTTGCTTCGTATGTTGTTTGTCCACATGACTGGTTTGAGGTCCATGATGCATCTACCTCTGTATATCAAATAAGATCTACAACAATACTACATTAGTTTTTGTTTTTTTTCTTTCTCCTTTATCAATCTCTCATTGTCAGCCTTCAAATTTGTAATTCGTCGATGAGGCTCCTTATGGTTTCAGCCAGATCCGGAGGGGTCTCCATCACCCTCATCTCATTAGATTCTTCGTCTCTATTGTGGGATCCATCCCCCACTTCATGATGCATCACCGTCCTTTATTTTTGTAGTTTCCCATGATTTACTAACTGCTTGAGTGTTGAAAAAACACTTGTTTTTATATAACAGTGTATTAGTTCATGAACAACACATAATTCATATTTCCTAAATACACACACATAGTATAAAGTTTCCATTCTTTTATTCAGTAAAGGTTTAACCAGACTCTTTAGTAAAGAGTTAAGGTAGGGTGTCACCCTTAATATATATTTAAACATGGTTTTTAAGAGACTCTTCCATGATCCCAAGAAGGACAAGTGTTGTAATCATGCTCTGATACATATTTGTAACACACCTGACCATAAATTCCCTTCTTTGGTTTGGGGCATCATAATTTCGTTTTTCCCTAACTATCTCCTCTTGAATCATCTATCTTAGATGATTCATTCTCTTCCTCTTACCCATAGCTTTCTAACAACTGCTACCAGACTCTATATCAATCCTTGGTTTATATCTTATGGCTCTCAAAGTTATTCGGGGTTTCATTCGTTGAGGGCCACGAGTCGCCCACATGGCTTCATCTTGTTTGTACCATCTCTAGGTTCCTACCTCCCACAGGGAAGGTCCATCCATCAACCAATCCAATGACTGGCTTAACCCTCATCTAATACACAGGCTAGCGGGGAATTCAACACTTTGGCACTTCGGTGCTTCGACGTTGAGCGCATCTTTACCATCTATGCACAAGCTCTCCTGAAGTCCCTAACTCTCGAAGTCCCATGAGCTTGCCACATGGTTTCGGCCTTCAGGCCTTTTGGTCTCTCTTCATACTACACCCCAAAACATATGGATTCTGAAGTCCCAGACTCTCAGAGTTTCGGTCACTTTACCAACCACTTTGGCTATACAAGCTCGTACCAGGGATTGACACGTGTAAGGGTCAGGGGTGACACGTGTCACATTTCAATGGGTCTATAGGGTATGTAATATGCATGAATCTGAGTGACACATGGCACTTCAAACTTGGTTCCATGTCACCCTAGGTGATGTCACTGCACTACGTCACTTTGGACTAACCATCCTTCAAGCCCTTCGATCTCGCAACCAAGGTTGGTCCACGTACCCCTTGGATCAACGGTCTCTGATACTTCATAACTTCAGAATTTGAGGGTTTCATGTTGTAGAATTCTCCTTTCTCCCGAAGTAGTCAACATTGAATTGACCATGAGCTAGATCCAACAATCAAGGAGGGATCCAACATGCCCTCAAATAAACGGTTCCCATCACTTCGTTGTTTCGGCCTTTGGGTATTTTTTTGTGTAATCTTCAGTTTTCTCCCAAAGTAGGTCAGTGTCGGTCTGACCACAACCTAGATCTGACGGTGAGGAAAAGTACCGAAGCATCCTCAAATTGACGACTCACATTACTTCAGGCTTCAGAGCTTATTGACACACCACACCTCAAATTCCCTGGAGTGCCTAGTCTTTGAACTAAACGATCTAGTGCCACATGCCCCTTGTAGATCGAAGGTTGAGAGGGATCCCAAAGGATCCGAGGATCAAAGGTCCTCATTACTTCATGAATTTGGCCTTCAGGAGTTTTCATCGTTACAACATCCCTGTTCTCCCAAAGCGGTAAATGTCAAGCTGACCTCGGTATAGATCTAATGGTTTGAGGGTGTCCATGTAACTTCAAAGATATATGTCTCATGGCTTCCACTCCAAGGTCCCTTGGGTTCCATTGTTGGTCCACTCTTGAAGAGACATATGTCGTCCCAAAACACTCTGGTAAGTATACGTGGCACCTACCTTGGGCCACCGTCATCCCCTTCCCATGCCACGGGGTCTCCACACCTGACAACATCATCAATCGACATGAGGGTCCCCACGTGCTCTTCTACGTGATACATGTGCCCCCACTATAGAATGATCAAGAGGGATTGCAATGATTCCTTAGATCCACGATCCACATTAATTCACAAATTTGGCCTTCGAGAATTTTCGACGTTACAACATCCCTTTTCTCCTGAAGCGGTCAATGTCAGGCTGACATTGTCATAGATCCAACGGCTAGGAGATAAACCAAAGGATCCCCTAATCAATGGTCCCCTTCACTTCGGGGCTCTAGCCTTTGGGGGTTTTTGTTTCACTACCACTCCATTTTCCCAAAGTGGGACTTCGCCAAAATACCATGTGTGGGTCCCTTCTCCTGAATGATCGGGCGATAGGCAGGGCTCCTAACAATATCCCCCAAATACATGTCTCTCCTTCACTTCGCAACTTCTACGTTCAGGTAGTTTGATGCTATAGCATCTCCATCCTCCTGAAGTGTAACTTCGTCGAAGTACCATACGCAAAAACTTCCACTAGACAATCAGACGGTCGAGAAGGGGCCCCAATGGACTCCCCAGATCAATGACTCACAACCTTTCACGACTCCGGCATTCGGGTAATTTTAACAGTTGTGAATTTTTACATCCCAGGGCTTTGATCTCTCGAAGCTCCAAATCCATAAAGAGCTATCTCATTTCGGACTTAGCGCAGGGTTATTATACCCTGGTCATATGGACCCTCTGATGAATCTCGAGCTATAATCTCTACTCTTAGCCAATTTTGGTTAAGGTTGTGGGCATGAGCCTAAGGTCTCTTAGTCTACCGGTTTGAAGGAAGCGCCTTCCTAGTTCACAGAAATTTAATTTATGAAACCGGGTGGAGTAATATCGTGGAGTTATAGAGACAGTAGCAGTGCCAAGAGGCTTGCTTCGACTATGGAACTGTGAGGTAACTCCCTGTGGAAAACACCTTTGAGGTTTATACTGGAGCATATGGAAAATTAAGCAGAAGCATAAGTCCTCAAGGAGATAAATACATATACATCACTTGATCAGTCAATACAGAGGCCAATATTAAATGTATACATGCATGCATTCATTCATTAATCTATTTCAAAGAACAAAGCATGAAAACACTTATCAGAACCAGAAGATGTGATGTGACTGTTGAAAGGGGTGCATGTTTCCACCCAACCATAGGCTCT
>SNQJ01S0097770.1:0-24510 GCA_010110895.2 Picea sitchensis | reverse complement strand
GGTGGGAAATCCATCCATAATGAATTGGCAAGCTGGTATGACCTCTTCTACTTTTATTTTGGTGCCAGTGGCTAGTTGTACCAACCATGGCTTAACATGTATAATTGGTTTTAGTTTACACTTATCAATAGTCTGAGGGGATACATAACTCAAATTATAACTAGGTTCAGTTAAAATAGAAACCAAAGGGTTGGCAATCATACCTTCCATCTCCACCACTTAAGCTTGGTGGTTGTCTTGTTTATTATCCACGACTACACAAATATATGGCATGATCCTAGCAACATCATTGATTGTGATAACTTCTTAGATGTTGTATACTCTCCTATTGTTTTGTTGTACGTGTGTTCAATCCCTTAGCAAATGTTCTTCTCTGCAACCCCAACATTTCAAGGGTTCTCTATTTAGGTTATCAGCATTTCTTGGGGTTGATCCAAAAGGTTTGTTTCCACTCTGGGAGGGGAAATTTTGTTGATACACACTTATGGTAAGAAGGATCATCCTAAAACCCTTCCTATAGTTCTTATATCTTGAGGATTTAAGCCCCTTCTTCTTGAATCTCGAACTACTCTTCTTCTTGAAGTGTTTCTTAAATTGTTTCCATGACAAGTCCTTCACATGGATTCCTTTCGCGTTCATAAGGTCTTCCCACCAAATGGAAGCCTTTCCTTTCAGGTTGAAGATGGTTATTCAAGCCTTAGAGTTTTCAGATTAGTCATGGACTCTGAAGTACTTCTTTAAACCAAGCAGCCAAGCTTCGACCTCTTCCCCCCTTTCAATCTCTCCATCGAAAGAGGGTGGTTTGGATTTCTTGAATTCTTCAGGATCATGACTTTTGGAATGCTTTCACTTCTTTCCTTTCCTTTTATAATGTGAGCTAGTTTTTCCACTAGAATATCCCTCCGAGTTTCCAGTTTCCTCTCCAAAGAACTCTCCTAATGAGTGTCTCCTATCTCCAGGTTGGGCCTTCCTCGAGGTACTCCTCCTAGTGTGGTCACTTATGGGACCACATTTTTCGTATCTCATGTAGACTTTGACTTTGCTTCGTATGTTGTTTGTCCACATGACTGGTTTGAGGTCCATGATGCATCTACCTCTGTATATCAAATAAGATCTACAACAATACTACATTAGTTTTTGTTTTTTTTCTTTCTCCTTTATCAATCTCTCATTGTCAGCCTTCAAATTTGTAATTCGTCGATGAGGCTCCTTATGGTTTCAGCCAGATCCGGAGGGGTCTCCATCACCCTCATCTCATTAGATTCTTCGTCTCTATTGTGGGATCCATCCCCCACTTCATGATGCATCACCGTCCTTTATTTTTGTAGTTTCCCATGATTTACTAACTGCTTGAGTGTTGAAAAAACACTTGTTTTTATATAACAGTGTATTAGTTCATGAACAACACATAATTCATATTTCCTAAATACACACACATAGTATAAAGTTTCCATTCTTTTATTCAGTAAAGGTTTAACCAGACTCTTTAGTAAAGAGTTAAGGTAGGGTGTCACCCTTAATATATATTTAAACATGGTTTTTAAGAGACTCTTCCATGATCCCAAGAAGGACAAGTGTTGTAATCATGCTCTGATACATATTTGTAACACACCTGACCATAAATTCCCTTCTTTGGTTTGGGGCATCATAATTTCGTTTTTCCCTAACTATCTCCTCTTGAATCATCTATCTTAGATGATTCATTCTCTTCCTCTTACCCATAGCTTTCTAACAACTGCTACCAGACTCTATATCAATCCTTGGTTTATATCTTATGGCTCTCAAAGTTATTCGGGGTTTCATTCGTTGAGGGCCACGAGTCGCCCACATGGCTTCATCTTGTTTGTACCATCTCTAGGTTCCTACCTCCCACAGGGAAGGTCCATCCATCAACCAATCCAATGACTGGCTTAACCCTCATCTAATACACAGGCTAGCGGGGAATTCAACACTTTGGCACTTCGGTGCTTCGACGTTGAGCGCATCTTTACCATCTATGCACAAGCTCTCCTGAAGTCCCTAACTCTCGAAGTCCCATGAGCTTGCCACATGGTTTCGGCCTTCAGGCCTTTTGGTCTCTCTTCATACTACACCCCAAAACATATGGATTCTGAAGTCCCAGACTCTCAGAGTTTCGGTCACTTTACCAACCACTTTGGCTATACAAGCTCGTACCAGGGATTGACACGTGTAAGGGTCAGGGGTGACACGTGTCACATTTCAATGGGTCTATAGGGTATGTAATATGCATGAATCTGAGTGACACATGGCACTTCAAACTTGGTTCCATGTCACCCTAGGTGATGTCACTGCACTACGTCACTTTGGACTAACCATCCTTCAAGCCCTTCGATCTCGCAACCAAGGTTGGTCCACGTACCCCTTGGATCAACGGTCTCTGATACTTCATAACTTCAGAATTTGAGGGTTTCATGTTGTAGAATTCTCCTTTCTCCCGAAGTAGTCAACATTGAATTGACCATGAGCTAGATCCAACAATCAAGGAGGGATCCAACATGCCCTCAAATAAACGGTTCCCATCACTTCGTTGTTTCGGCCTTTGGGTATTTTTTTGTGTAATCTTCAGTTTTCTCCCAAAGTAGGTCAGTGTCGGTCTGACCACAACCTAGATCTGACGGTGAGGAAAAGTACCGAAGCATCCTCAAATTGACGACTCACATTACTTCAGGCTTCAGAGCTTATTGACACACCACACCTCAAATTCCCTGGAGTGCCTAGTCTTTGAACTAAACGATCTAGTGCCACATGCCCCTTGTAGATCGAAGGTTGAGAGGGATCCCAAAGGATCCGAGGATCAAAGGTCCTCATTACTTCATGAATTTGGCCTTCAGGAGTTTTCATCGTTACAACATCCCTGTTCTCCCAAAGCGGTAAATGTCAAGCTGACCTCGGTATAGATCTAATGGTTTGAGGGTGTCCATGTAACTTCAAAGATATATGTCTCATGGCTTCCACTCCAAGGTCCCTTGGGTTCCATTGTTGGTCCACTCTTGAAGAGACATATGTCGTCCCAAAACACTCTGGTAAGTATACGTGGCACCTACCTTGGGCCACCGTCATCCCCTTCCCATGCCACGGGGTCTCCACACCTGACAACATCATCAATCGACATGAGGGTCCCCACGTGCTCTTCTACGTGATACATGTGCCCCCACTATAGAATGATCAAGAGGGATTGCAATGATTCCTTAGATCCACGATCCACATTAATTCACAAATTTGGCCTTCGAGAATTTTCGACGTTACAACATCCCTTTTCTCCTGAAGCGGTCAATGTCAGGCTGACATTGTCATAGATCCAACGGCTAGGAGATAAACCAAAGGATCCCCTAATCAATGGTCCCCTTCACTTCGGGGCTCTAGCCTTTGGGGGTTTTTGTTTCACTACCACTCCATTTTCCCAAAGTGGGACTTCGCCAAAATACCATGTGTGGGTCCCTTCTCCTGAATGATCGGGCGATAGGCAGGGCTCCTAACAATATCCCCCAAATACATGTCTCTCCTTCACTTCGCAACTTCTACGTTCAGGTAGTTTGATGCTATAGCATCTCCATCCTCCTGAAGTGTAACTTCGTCGAAGTACCATACGCAAAAACTTCCACTAGACAATCAGACGGTCGAGAAGGGGCCCCAATGGACTCCCCAGATCAATGACTCACAACCTTTCACGACTCCGGCATTCGGGTAATTTTAACAGTTGTGAATTTTTACATCCCAGGGCTTTGATCTCTCGAAGCTCCAAATCCATAAAGAGCTATCTCATTTCGGACTTAGCGCAGGGTTATTATACCCTGGTCATATGGACCCTCTGATGAATCTCGAGCTATAATCTCTACTCTTAGCCAATTTTGGTTAAGGTTGTGGGCATGAGCCTAAGGTCTCTTAGTCTACCGGTTTGAAGGAAGCGCCTTCCTAGTTCACAGAAATTTAATTTATGAAACCGGGTGGAGTAATATCGTGGAGTTATAGAGACAGTAGCAGTGCCAAGAGGCTTGCTTCGACTATGGAACTGTGAGGTAACTCCCTGTGGAAAACACCTTTGAGGTTTATACTGGAGCATATGGAAAATTAAGCAGAAGCATAAGTCCTCAAGGAGATAAATACATATACATCACTTGATCAGTCAATACAGAGGCCAATATTAAATGTATACATGCATGCATTCATTCATTAATCTATTTCAAAGAACAAAGCATGAAAACACTTATCAGAACCAGAAGATGTGATGTGACTGTTGAAAGGGGTGCATGTTTCCACCCAACCATAGGCTCTGTCACTCCTAACAGATTTACCACTGGCCACCCCCGAGCTAGGCCACGATGCTTTGATATTGAATATTTTCTTCTAGCTCAGTGAAAGTTAGAGACGAAGGTTACTCTCCTTCTCCTACCTCAGTAATATATAGGGACGAAGGTTACTCTCCTTTTCTCAACTCAGTCCTAGATAGGAATGAAGGTTACTCTCCTTCTCTCAACTTAGCCTTATATAGGGACGAATGTTACTCTCCTTATCTCAACTCGTTCTTTATTTCCTGCAATCAAAACTCACTATATTTCCCAGTTCTTCCTCGAACCCAAGAGCTTAGTCTCTCCTCTCTATACTCTTCGCAAGCCTTCCTTTGCCCACCATGCCTTCCTTTCTTACCTTACTCAGCAAGATTGTGTGTGGCCCAAATTTCCAGTATTTGGTCAGGTCTGGAAGCCTTACAAATGGGAGGTCTTCCCCATCCCCTCATTAACTCTTGAGGAGGTCTTCCCACCTACTAGCCTGACTGTAATTCATTCCTGGGTCAAAGGGTTGTTCTGATCCTGAGAAATTAAATCCAACAAAGTATTGGTCTGGTGGAGGTTAACGCAACCATTCCTGGTCCCCTTCACCATCTATTTCATGGCATTCATGGTCTCTCTTAGCACACCCCCCTTCCAGTAATCATGCAACACTTATCCATTTTCTAGTAAATAACAAAATTTACATTCATTGACCTTTTATACAAAGGTCCAACAAATCAAACATTCACACATATTGAGTTTGCCATAGTCTCTTGGCCAATATATTTATATTTACAAAATAGGGGAAATAGGGTGTTACAGTCATAAATTCCCCTTACATGGTTAGTTTATGTCACTTAGTTCACATTGTGTTACATTTCTAGTTGTGTTCTTGGTATTTCCTCAATTCATATTTAGGTTGAGTTTGGATGAGTGTCTTATTTGTGTCATTCCCAAATCATTTAGTCTATTAGGATGGGTAGAGTGGAAGACACAATAGGGAGTCTTGAGTCATCTTGTGTCTTGTCTCTTTTATGGTGATTATTTGGTCATCTTCTATGAGTCATTGGTCACTCTCATCCATCCCTAGGGATTTCATAATGTATATCCCATATATTTATTGATTGATTACTTCACATTAATGGAAAGGACTACACTATTTCCTTTATTTTTAGTGGGTCATCCTTCATTGAATTTGACACATAATCTAGGGGATGGTCCAGAAGTGGAGCACCTTGATGGTCATTAGCCTCATTGGTGGTTATCTTGTATTCAACAAGGTTGATCATCATTGGGCCTTGATAAAACAATCATTGTCAGTGTTTGACATTAGCACATATTTCACATTGAAAAGATGTGCTTGTACCTTAGGTCCCATTATCCTTATTGGGTTGGAGGTAGAAATTATGTATGGGCATGTATGGGTAAGACCTCATTTCAGTAGATCAGTAGAGGCACCATGCATATTGACTCCATTTCCCATTGGAAAGGAACAATGACTTGTATATTTTATTCCACAGGACATTAGTTACTATTTTCAATTACAGCCATAGAGATTCTGAGTTTCTTGATATCCCACAAGGGAATATCATCCCCCTGATTTTCCATTGTTAACCCATGAATTTTCTCATTTACAAACTGGACGGTTATGAGCCGACCTACTCCATCATATTCATGTTCATATTTTGATTCCAGAGAGAGTTGTACTTAATCAAAGGTTGTTTCCCATTGAGTTCAAGTATATGATTGGTTTCGGTGATGTGTTCTTGATTCAAAGATAGATATTTCATAGATTTTCATCAAAATTGGAGGGAGTTACTATTTTTAGCAGTACTTCTACATTTTAGAAGACAATGTTATGAAGCATGAATGTCAGAGATGATGATATATTTGGGATCCTTGGGAGATTCTGGGTTTTATGAGCTCCTTTCAGACGACATGCAAGACATTTGTATTTTTAGTAAAGGTTGCATGTCGATTATGATCACATATTTGGACTCCCTACTGAAAATTGAGTCCAATGATTATGGTTTCATAAACATGAAAAGACTTTTTATTTTAAGAAATGTCTATGTTTAGGCGTGCTATATTTAGAAGGACTCCCCTAGTAGTTCCATATGTTTTCAACATTTTTCTATTTTTTTGGGGGGGGATACTATTTTTGGCATGTATATTTATAGCAAGCCTGAGGTGTGACACATGGAAGCTTATGGGAGTGAAAAATGGTAGGACATGGACTTATGCATGAGATTGAGGTGATGTGGCAAGATCTTGAGTTAACTAGACACATGTTTGAGTCATCAAAGTGCATGCATGAGTTAACTAGGATGATTGAGACACATGCGTGAGTAGTGGAGTTTACGAGGTGTGTAGGTTTAGTCAACTAGGGAACATGGAATATCCACTTCACTTAGGTGGTGCATGCATGGATTTAGGAGATATTTGGTGCATGGTGAGGATTTCAAGGTCCACATTCATGATTCAACTGGATGCATGTGAGCGAGTTGGACTAGTGAACTCAAAGTGCATGGACACCACTCAACTTAAACTAAGCACATAGATATTTCACTCCATTCTTCACTCAAGGCGGGGCCACTTGGATTGAAGTGTTAAATCACTAACACACATGAAGAGGAATATCCACTCTCACTCGTTAATGTGCACGAGTTAGGAGAGACATCTTGCATCCTAATGCACATTAGAGGAGAATGGTCAATAAAAGGAATAATTCACTTCAGGGTTATGGTTGGATTTTCTTTAGTAGCAACATTCTCTCTCACATTTATTTTCTTTCTCTCTTCTATCTATTATATTCTTTGCAGGAAACATCACTGTACCGGTTATGCATCTTTCTCTTTGGAGAAATTAGCCTTTTGGTTGATGTGAAATAAATCTTAGTTGTGCTCTTATCTCTCTCTCGAATTTTAATGGTATTATGATGATTTGTGCAATTAAGATTTATTAGGCATTTTCTTTGGTGATAAATCCACCTTTTAAAGTGTCTTTATTCTATATTTTATTTCACTACTTAAGGCTAATGTTTAAGGGAATTCCACCACCATTTCTAAAATCAAATATTGTAACCTCTTTGGGCTATTTAAACATAGACCAAAGATCCCTCTTGTGTTGTTTTTATTGTGTTTTATTGTAAATTTATAGGTTAAAGACAGTGTTGCAAGTATTAGGTACACACCTTGAGGTTGGAAAGCACCAGCCCAAATGGAGATGAGTTCTTCTAGTGGCACATTGAAAAGGTTTTCCTAAAAGTTGCATTAATTTCCCGTGTGGATTTTTGAAGATCATCCAGCATTCAATAGTGTGGAAATTAGTGCTAAGATGACTCAAACCTAAGGATGGGCATGAAAACTTAGAGGCTATCATTAGAGTTATATTTTAAGCCTTAAACTAGTGTGATGCAATTTGGATAGGGTTTTTAAACCCCAAGGGAGACAAGAGCACTAGTGTGAATACCTAAAGCATGGTGATATGCTTTCCTTGGAGGACTTGGAATGTAATTTGAAGTCATGCTTGATGGAGCTTAGTGAGATTCCTTTCTTGGGAAATTAGTTGTCATGTGATGTGATGATTCACTTGGAGGTACACTTGTGTGATGCAAGTAATGGATCGCCCATATTTGGTTAGGAGGGATTCCTAGTTTGGAGGAGTTTGAGGTTAGGGTTAGACAATTTGTTTGATTTTGTCTTGTTGTTCTTACCCTAGCTATGCTTGGAGAGAATTTTGGAGTAATATTGGTTTGTGATAATCTAGTGGAAATGTATTCACTATCTTATCACAAGATAGGATTACTCCACAATTCTTTCCAAACCTATCTAGGGTAACCACAACAAGCTATATTTACACCAACTATCTAATCCTAAATTCCAACTCGTCCAAACTAGGGATCCATCCTAACCAAAGTTGGACAATCCATCACTTTCATAACACAAGTGTACCTACAAGTGCATCATCACATCACATTAAAACTACTTGGTATTGTATGAACCAAATTATCACAATTTGTTGGTATGTATTTGTAAATAATTCTTATGTTAATATGAAGTGTACATCATTGTCCTAAATTTTTGTACTTGCACATATAATTGATAGTGTATTCTCATGATGATTTGAGTAGTTAGTAGTGTTGGTTTATCATGTTGATTTATTATAAAAATAGGAAGGTTTACTTGGGTCAATTTACAAGTAAAGATAATATAATGGGACAAATTTGTAGCTGGTGAAAATCCGATGTAATAAGATTAAATTTAGATCTAGTTTGTTCTTGGGGATGTGCCCTTAAGGGATGGAAGTCATCTTCCAAGTTTGTATATGATTTGTTGTTTTTTTCCTTGAGTTTCCTATTTGATGGGTTGATGTATAAATGATTCATATGTTTTTGTAATTGATAAATCATATTCATCCCCAAGGCTAAAAGTTCATTAGGAAAGAATCCAAGAAACCCCAAGTAAGTAGGGTTGAAATATGTGTTGTGAAAAAAGTGTTGAAAATTCCTAGGAAGCACTCAACTCATAGATTTCTAAGAGATCTAGGATACAAGGAGTTACATGGACCTTTTTTTCAATATTTCTAGGGCAGGTTTTAGTTAGAGGAAGACCAATTTTTTCTTATCGGGATCGATGATCTTCCAACTTGGTTCCCCTCCATATGGAATTATTTTATACTGGGTATTATTGTCCACTACCTAGGGAAACTATTTGGAACAAGGGTTTTATTGGTGGATGTGTGGAATTGGTGCCTAAAGAAGCGTCAAACAAACCTCCTCATATGGCAGTTCAAAGATCTTCCTTTTGCAGAGAAGTTGTTAGTTGTTTCGTAGATTCTACATCCTTTTGACATTTATTATGCTTCTTGTTGGCTCCCTAGCAAGGCCTAGTTCAAGAAATTGGAGAATTTTCTTATTCTCTTTGTGGTACAAGTATGGTTTTGATAGAGGACTTCTTATGGTTCCTTGGGATGTGTGTATTTTTCCCTAAGAGGAGGGGGGTATGGACCATAATGGCATTGCAATGTAAGGGAGTATTTTTGCAGCTAAATGGGTGATACGGTGTTATGAGGGTTCTAATCCATGTTATATCCTCTTGTGGCATTTAGTTCACTAAACCTATCCTTAAGTTTTGATATACATTTGGTTTATGTGATATACTCTTTTCCTCGCACATTTTTCATATTTTTGGGTCCTTCATTTGTAAGAGCATGTGGGAGGAACGGAAATTTATTTCCCAATTGGTCAAGTCGAATTTATAGGTAGCCATGAAAAATGGGATTGGTCTTGGCACCCCATTTGGATTTGGATTCATCAGGTTTAATGTATTGTTGAGTATCCATGATTTCAAGCTCATAGGTTAACCAAGAATGGTATTTGTCTCTGGAGAGATATTCAGAATTTTGAGACCAATTTATGGAAGGAATAAATATCGTTGTTTCATCATAAGTAACTTATGTTGTTTAATAATCCATTTATCAAGGATATTATGGGTTTCAATCCTCCTAAAGAGTTGTATAATTTGAATACTAAAATGCAGGGAACCTTGTGGTAGGATTGGGGGTGGAAGTTTGAGAAACAGATTCAGTAATATGACTCCAAAATGATATATTGTCTTCTCCATTGGAAGCATCACTTGTCCCATATTTTGAATGCTAAATTAACCTCATCTAATCATGAGGAAAAGTGGATATAGAGGTTGCACAATGTTTGGTACCATCATATCAATTACAAATTATGGGTTTTTTCATGTCACGTTATCTATTGGGCCTTGTCATATAAAGCTCATTTGGATAAGAGTAGGATGACAAATGCTCTTTATCTAATTTGTGATCAATCAAAGACAATGAATCACATTATTTATGACCACATGTTTTTTAGAAGTTGTTGGGAAACATATCATCACCCAATCATTGTTTCATTGGCAACACCATTGGCAAGAAACCTTGTTTGGAGACTCACACTACATAGTACTATATTCTTTATCCACATTTTGGATTATCTTAGAATCACTGCATTGTTTACTATTTGGAGGCTAAGATGCACATATGTTTTTTTCTCATTACGTCGATTCATTTCAACATTTTTATCATGCTTGGCTGGAAGATGTATGTATGCAGTTTTCCACTAAAGGTTATCTTTTGATCAAGGATTCTCAAGAATTAGATTCCTCAACATATTATGATTATATTTATGTCCAAGAAGGAATGAGGAAGAGGATATGAGTCATCATTGTATATACCCTCTACCTTTATCCTTATTTTTTTAAATATTTCTCTATTAATATAAGATATATTTTCCTAAAAAGATCACTTCAAATAATTTAACAAAATACATTACTTATATTACACATACAAAAAATATAATATTAATTTCAAAAAATAAAACTCGTTAAACCGACACAAAATGTACCAAATCCTGTTGTTCCTAAACTATATGACATAAATATGTTAGACTCTAAACGACTAATATACTAGGCAGGCTCACAATTGCTAATGGAAACACTTCACACTACTAAAACTAAATCTTTCAACTAAAGGAATCATAAGTACATTATAGAAATAATAATAAAAAATCATAAATAATGCAACAACACAAGAATTTATAGTGAGAAAACCCAACTCTCAAAATAATATCCTTCATTACCACTACAATCCATTACAAAACATATACATCTAGTGTACTCATCCAATAGACATTGTCCTAGAAAATGACTAATATCTACTTTCACCTAATGATCCTCCTCTTTAATCTCTTAACATGAATTTGTATAAACTTAGACTCAAAAATTTCATATAATATTTCTTTAAAAAAAATCATAATCAATTAAGTTAATTTTGATGTCCTCATCTTGTTCAAGTTCAACTAATGTCTCCTTAAAAATACCTAGAATTCTATCAATCAAAATATTTTTCATTTTCTTACAATTCAGTATTATATATATACTAAGGTTTGCATAATTCTCTTATTCCTTATAGGTCTTCCTTTATATTATTTTCTTCAAGATCAACCTCCTACTTTCTTTTACCCAACCATGTTGACAAAGTAATATTACCATATTTATCCTCTTACACTTTTTCTACATTATCAATAGGGTGAGACTCAATTAGTACATGGAAACAACAAATGCTTGCAATCTTCGAGTATAGGAGTTATGACAAACTAGTATTGGGAAAAGAAATCTAGAGTGAAACTGATGAAGATGTCGAACAAAAGTATAATGCAAAGAATAGAGAGGTTTTCATGCTTATTAAAATTTCAATCATGAATTATATGTTCCCTTGCGTTCAAAGGAGATGATGCATTTACCATTTGGAAGAATCTTTGAAACTTGCATGAAATCTTCAATAAAGGTAGAGCCTTTTTCTTAAAGAATATTTTGTTTTATACTAAGATGGAAGCATGTGATTTTCTTCCATATCACTATTAAATATTAAAAATATTCGAGATCCGCTAAAGGATAATGATAGGAATATGGAAGAGGAATATCTTGTCACTATAACACTGAATATTCTACCCTCCTTTGAAAAATTTATCGTAACTTTGAATATTTCTTCTAATATTTACTTAACATTTGAACAACTCAACAACAATATTTTGCATAAATAAGAGTGGAGGAAGAAATTTGGCAATAGTAGTGGGCACTGCACTTCAAAGGTAGCCTTGGAAGCAAATTTCAAAGGAAAAGGAAAGGGTAGTAAGGCTAAAGGTGGGCACAAAGACAACAAAAAACCAAATGATTCATGTAATATGAAAACCAACAAGATTGTTAAATGATTTTGTTGTGGAAAGATTGTTCATAAAAACAATTTTTTTGCAAGAGATTATCGGATGAAAAGCATAATCTAGGGGCTTGTCACACCAAAAAAAGTAGGACAATATGGATAATCATAATGAGGAATGAGTGTTATGTTTTTATAGCTAGGAATAATGATACCAATGCAAACAAGGCCGACTGGTGTGTTAATTCTAGTGCATGTCATCATTTCAGTAACAGAAAGGACTGGTATCTTAAGTTTATAACAAATAAGACAGATTCAGATTCTATGATTTTTAGTAGTGGGGAAGACTACAAAATTTTTAGAAATGAAAATGTGGAGATAGAAATGCAAGGTAAAAGGTTGTTTCTCCTCCTTAATGTATTCTTTGCAACCAGATTGAAAATTAATCATCTTTCTAACGTGAAATTATGAAGCATAATTCTCATTTGAATACGATCTTTAGCAACATTAGGTGTGATATCGTTATTAAAAATAGCAATAAATTTGTAGGCATGGGTGTTGAAGAGCATGGTTGTTACACTTCAGAAAATTGATATAGTTAAGGAGCATGATTTAATGGTTAACAGTGAACAATACAAGAATTCACTTTGGCATCAGACGTATGGCCATCCCAATTTATGTTATATTTCCTTTTTTACTAATAGGAAAATGGGGAATGGCCTTCTAAATAGCTTGGATAAGTAATACATTATATGTGGCACATGTTTTGCGAGAATGTAGCATAGCATGCCTTTTGATGAAGGGAAGGCCTAGAGACCGAATGTAACATCCTTGTTTTCAAACCCTGAACTATATAATGTGGATGGAATATATATATGTGTAGATGACATATATGGTCGATATACAAGTGATGTATATATATGGCCGAGATCCAAGTGATGTATATTGTAAATATAGCATATGGCCTAGAGCCATGATGTGTATAAATGATGTAAATCCAATATAATGAATAAAATGTATTGTCAGGTTAGGATGGACATGGATTGATGTTGAGGATAAGTATCACAATAGAGTAGGAGTCTGAGGGAGGTTACCCATATCTATTAAAAAAAAACATTTCCTATTTTTCTCTAAATTATCCTTTCCATGAACCTTCCATTGAGTGTTGAGTGTTCTAGAACTGTCATTGATTCATGTAAGAGGGTTGGTGAAGTCACTTCCCATATTTATTATTGACATGGGGCTGAGTAAATCATATTGGGTAAGTGAAAGTCAAAAGCAAGAATGGGGGCTGAGTAAAATCATATTGGGTAAGAGTGAAAGTCAAGAAAGCAAGAGAAAGAGAGGAAATTTGTATAGGTAGGAGACCAGATTTTGCACATTTTCATTTTTGCATAGAGAGTTGGTTTTACATGAAGTTTCCTGACCAACAATGGATTTCTGAGTGTGGGAGATTGAAGGCAATTGTTGTGGACATGTTTGGTTGATTTTTGGAGTTTCAATCTTGTGAATAAAGAGGTTGTGTTCCTAGGAGTGATGTGTTTCTTTAAATTCACCGAAGAAGCACATGTTTTGTTGTTGTGAAAATTTGTGTTTGCAATTGTAGAATTCCTTAAGTCCCGAGAAGTAAAACTCTTGTGCAACCTATGTTGGAATCCCTGGAGGGAAGGAAATGCCTGAGGGACTATGAGAAGTGAATGGGATTCCATCCCTTGGATTTTACAAGTTGAGGGGAAGTGAATTGGTTGAATGGAATTACCTGTAGGTTTAACTGTTGAGAGGGGAACATTAGCTAGCCTTAGGGACCACCATCTTTTGTGGATTCATATCCCCAAATCGGGAGTGTTTTTTTGTTGAGAAACAAAAAGACTATGGTTGGGAGGAACGTTCATCCTCTGCACTGGATTGCATACTTGTATAAGATAAGTGTTATTATCTGATGTGTTGATGTGTTAAATGTTGATATATATTTGTTGTGCATTTTACTCTGAGTTATATTGGTTATAAATGTTTGTTGGGAGCATAATGATGCATTTAAATCCATGTTTATATGGTTGAATATTGATGTATTTAATTTAATTTCTTCTATGCACAGTTAAGCAATTGTATTTCCATTTTTTAAGCAGTATAGACAAATACAGTATTTTAGTATTCATGTTGTGTGATTATTTCCTCATTTTAATTGAGTATCAAGAAATTTATGTGGTCATTTTAGCGGTGACGTGTCCCATATGGGAGTTGGGTACTTTACAAATTGGTATCATAGCTATTGGTTCAACCCTGGACCTGTGTGGGCTAAGAACCAGTGCAAATTTGAGTAAATTTGTTGTTGCATACTTTGTTCTATGAAAAAATGGGGGAAAATAGGGAGAAAATCAGAGTTAAATCCCCAAATTCGTGGTCAAGATTCATGTTAGAATGAATCATAATTTTTTAAGGAGTTTAATGGAACCAATATGCAAAGTTCCAGGGCCGAATTCGACTTGGAATGGTCAAATTTCACATTTTAATAGTCATTGTAGAGTTACATGCAATTTGGTAAACTAACTGTTGAGATTGTGTTTGATAGCAAGATCAATGGTTGAGATTAAATTTGATAAATTTAAAAAAAAAAATGTAAGGTTTCAAGCGTTAGGAAGGTCGAACAAATCGGTTGTCGAGATTCAATTTTGGCTATTGAAATTTGAAGGAAATCAACGGTCTATATTCACCTAGATTATTATGAACCATAGAAGCTAGTGATGGAGTCAGAATTGGGTTACGTGTACCTAAAAAATGTGCAAGAACAGAAAAAAGACATGTGTAGCATGCAGGGATAAATTGGGTAAAATATCATAAACTTCTTTGGACCATAATTTTCAGCTTGGAGCTCGGTTTTGAGAAAATGAATAGTCATTGGAAAGGTATTGAAGAGGACAAGACATTTGTCTAACTAAAATTTTGAATTGGGTTCTAAAATTTTCTCAGAAGTTAATAAAGTAATTATAAAGTAGCAAGAAAGTGGAAATTGTAGCATGTGGGTGTTGTAACTTTATGTTCATAACCGAAAATGAGGCATGAGTATAGTCGTTGGAGAGTTGTTTAAGAGAATAATGTTTTTAAGGAATCATATGTTTTACTTGGGGGCATTGTTTTATTCATAAATTGATGTGGATAATAACATGCAATCTAATTAACAAATAATTTGGAATATGTTTAATTCTAACAACAATTATTGCATGCACATTCTTGCAGAATTAGAGATACATAAAAGAAGACTTTAGTCCCTACATGAGAACTAGAGATATGGATGATGCTCAAGGATATTACAACCATGAAGAAGAAATTAAAGGTTTGTATATCAGCATGGCTAATGTTGATACTAATTCTAATGGGAGAAGAGATAGGAAGGTGTATGTAACTATGAGAAGCATGCAAAAATAAGTGCAAAGCTATAGGGTTGGTAATGAGGATCATGAAGGCTCAAGAAGAGTTACTTAAAATATTGAATATGTTGCAGAAGCAAGTCAAAAAAAATCAAGCACAAGAAAAGAATCTAGTGCCAAGCAAGTGGAAGTGTCTAGGTCTCATGATAGGAAGGATAATCATGGAGGATCTAGGTGATCAAGGAGTATTAGCAGGCATAAACATCATCATTCCCTAGGGAACTAGACCAGAAAAGAATATGCATGTTCAAGGTTGGAAAGAAACCCAATTATATTTCATGTTAGACATTAGAGAAGGAGACATCGGTTTGATAGCTTGCAAGGGGAATTGAGGAAATTCAAGCCACCATAATTTTATGGAGAAAAAAAGAAAGGTGAAGATGCATAAGCATGGTTGCTGGGAATGACGAAATATTTCAAATTGTGTAACTATTCATCAAATGTAGAAGACATAATTGAAACCTACCACCTTCGAGGGAAAGAATCTATGTGGTGGGGCAAACTAAAGTAGGTTAAGCACCTTGATGAGAAAAGAATTTCTTGGAAGAAGTTCAAGAAATATTTTCAACAATAGTACTTGTCGGAGCAATATTATGACAAGAAGATGCAATATTTATTTGAAATCAAACTTGGGAGCATGACCATGGATGAATATGAGAGAAATTTCTTGGAACTTCTCAGGTATGTGAGCTTCATCAGATATGATAAGGTCAAAATTCAATGGTTCCTGAGTAGACTTCCATCCTTTTATAAGGATAAAATTCAGTTTGATGAGCCCAAGATTTTAAAGGAATCCATAAGGTGTTGGCATTATTGATAGTGTGTTGTCATTGATGGAAACATGAGTCAAACATGTACAATAAACAGAGAAAAAGGAAGATCACCTTGGGGCAGAGGAAGATCACCTAGTGGTAGAAGCAATTTGTGATCATTGTTGATCATGATAGGATCAACAATGATCCTATGATTCTAAATATCAAGAGAGGTAGCATGCAAAGAATACGTGTACACAAGTAATAGCAAAGCACAAGGAATTAAGAGCTTAGGAGGGTTAGTGACTGAAGATAAATTCATAAAAGAATGCACAAACATTTATTAAAAGCTCTGAAGAAATAGTGATGAATAGATCAGAAGCAATAAATGTTAATCGAATCTCAAAAGGGAGAGTGCATTGTAGAAACGCTATCGGAATTGAAATCCCCACAGTAAATATCCAAAATAATCGAGGAGGAATCTTGTCCATTGATGTAGTTTTCAGGACAAATTAGGACCATCAGATCAAGGGGAAGTTATAGGTTAGGAAGAATTAAATACCAACCATCAGATCGGGATAAATAGTCCTCAACCATAGATCACCATAAAGAAGAGGAGAATCATGGTCGTATGTTGAAGATTTGGGAATGATTTATATCGTGAGATATAGATTAAATATAGACCGTCAAATCGACTACTAAAATTCATGGACCTTCGATCGTGGAAATGATGTACAAATGGTCATCTTGGCATTGACCACTTCGGATAATATCCACCGAAGGAAATTTTCATGAAGGAATTTTAGTCGAAGTTGAAGTTCTGAAATAAAAGTAAGTCGTCGGATCTAAAGAGCACTTTGAGATCAATGATAGTCGTCAGATCAAGGTTGTGTAGCAGCAGTCAACTCTGACGTTGACCAATCCAGTGAAAATAAGCCAAGAACATATGAGTTCACCCGAAGGCCAGAGCCCCGAATTTCTGAAGTAAATGAGGGCCATCGGATCTAGACATGCATGGATACCATTGGATCAGGATAGGAGGGCCCAATTGTGGTCAACTTTGGCACTGACCACTTCAGCGAAAAATGTTTTATAACATATGATTTCACCCGAATGTCGGATCTCCGAAGTCACGAAGTAAGACATGTGGCACAGACATTGAGATCACATGTCATTATAGTCCACGTCAGCAAGACCACATCGGCAAGAACACATGGCACATTTATATGGTGACAAGTTTCAAGGTCCAATTGGAATTTTAGCTATACGTAAGTCACAAATATAAGTGACGTGTGGTATCCACTCATCCAATGCCACACCAATAGTGACGTCAGCAAGCTATGTCACTCCGGGAGTATGTCCTTTGAGGAAAACCAGTTTCTACCACCAACAACTGCCCGAAGTGTCAAAGGCCGAAGTCATTCTTGACCTTTGATCAAGCATGGGTAAAGGATGAGGATAGGAGTCATTCACAGTTGTTGATCTGAGATACAGATCAACGAGTATAAGTTATTTTGGAAGTAAACCAAAGAGGTTTGGAATACCACCCTTCCAAGCTCTGAAATGATGTGTGTATGACACGTGGAGAGAAGGGCCTCACACGGTTTATTTTTCATAGGTTGGAAGAATATTTATCCCTCACACAAGTTTAAACTATGAAACAAATCCTGGTCGCCCATCTCAACCTTTGATTAAATTCATAGCCATTGGATTAAGCCAGTGGAAGGATAGCATAAGGATTGAAACAATATCGGTGATTTGGCCTCGGGAATCATGTTAACCATTGGATTAACTATTGTGAGAGGTAATCACTTCGGGAAGTTCAAAATTCAGAATATTGGATGCTTGTAAGGGAGAAAACGCCCAAAGGCTGAAGTCTGGAGGACTAGGTTCTAGCTCACGGTCATGAGTTACGAACACATAAGGTATGAGGCGTCAGGAACATTGCTTAAATTAATAATCTCATGGTTCTAACTCCTATACTTGTGAAGGTTATTAAGCAGGGAAGTGTTGATACACACTCCGATGGAATTTGCTCCAGAAGAATTAGAATACTACAAAGGGTAGAGTCCTGAAATGTCGAAGTTCTGAAGAGAACGAGAACCATCCACTCAACTGCAGATTAAGTCCTGACCATCAATTTGTGTGAAACCTCATATGTATTCACCCTCGGTCACAGGTCAATGTCATATGTAAACTAGCGATAAGTTGAAGGGTCAACTAGGTTAACACTTGGTCATGATATATGGTCACTTGGTGAAATGAAGTGCCTGCGGGCTAAAATATAAAACAATCTGTGCACCATATGTATCTAGTTGTTGGTGTTATAGCCCTAAAATTCCCTACCTATGCATATACATGCCATCGACCTTCCTACTTGCACAATTTTCCAAACTACTGCTAAGGATCTCTCTTTAAAAAACCATTTTTTGGAGCATGTGCGCGCCCTGATGCACTACTAATCACATGCATACGCTAGTTTCATACTATATAAATCCTGTACATATGCTAGTTGCATACTAAACAACTTGCGTTTACCTCCAAAAGTTGCAAGGAATTCGATGGAGTTTACGGGCTATCAATGGTTTCCCAACCAATTCACCCATTGTAGCCCGTCCCCAAACTGAATAAATAATCTTTTGTCATATAAAAGGAGATTCTAGGGTCCCATTCCAACATCAAACATTATAACAGAGAAACTCTTCAAAAATCCCTTCCCCCTCTTATTCCAAATATTGCAGCCCCTTCTGATATTTGGCCTCAGTATTCCCTCTCAAACCCTTTGTCCTATAAAATCCCTTCCATTTACCTAAAGCGATCACTTGATTGTGAGAGAACTATTTGGGATGATGCATTTGGAGCAATGTTAAGAGGCTCCTGGACCTGGTTCAAAGAGCGTCATCCATTGAAGGTTGTAAATTTTAATCTTCATACTGAATAAAAGAATCATTTTCTTGTCCCAAATACTATGTGTTTATGCTTTTCATTTTATTTATGTATAATGTATTATATCTAACCCTAATATTGATGAGTAGAGATAGAATATTTGTAGCATTGTTTTCCTAAGTATTCTTGGAGGTCAAATTTGGGAGGAGACCAGCAGCCTAGGAAGCTACAAAGGTGGAGGAGGTCTACATCGAACATTAGGACCAAAGGTACTACTTCTTACCTACTTTACTATCTCTTTATGTTCATCCTTTTAGAATGTTTGGGGTAGTTTAAGAATAGGATCGTATTTTAAGGGAGATCATAGCTCTACCTGTACTTTGACCCTGGTATAGTAATAGGAGGATTTTCCCCACTAGCAGAATTGGTAACTCTGATGGGGAGTCTCTCTAGGGTCTTAGTGGGAGATCTTGGTTAGATTTGATTTTCCATTTCTTTCTGAGTTTTCTGAGTGTTCTGAGTCAGGTTAGGTATCTGGTCACCTTTCAGGTGCCTACCATCTTCCCTTGCCCAAGTTTTTTGTCCAACATTTTTCTTTTTTTGAACATTTACAGAGGTGTATGTGCCCTATTCTCTATACATCATGTGTACATATGTGGTCATCATTACATACATCCAACGTACATATGCAGGTTGGTCGTTCACATCATGCATCTCTGTTGTTTTGGAGAATTCTTTTCAAAATATTTTCTTTTCGTACAGGAAACTTGTGGTTCCCAGGTCTTCCTGAGTTCCATAAGCCTCTATTGTTTGGGGTTTAGATAGTTTGTAGGCTTAGATTGTTTATGAAATAAAATAAAAGAAAAATGAATTGTATTCTGCAGGTTCTTTTAGTACATTTTCTTAGTTCTGCTTTGATTGGAAGAAAAAAAATAAAAATAAAATAAACCTAGTTTTTTAGGTCTCTTTCTTTCTTTTCATTTTCTTTGCATTGTTATTTGAAAAAGAAAAAGAATTAGCATAGGGTTGTGTTTTATTCTCATCTTGAAAGCATTTCAAAAGAAAAATAAGAAGGAAAATCCTTTCATTTTCTCTTTTGTTTCACTCGAAAGTTGCATTGTGCATTTTACATGGAAAGGAGAAAATATTACATCTTTAGGTTTGAAGGATTAGTGTAAACTTTTATTTTCCAGTGTTCTTATAAGTTTCATTTTTGCAAGAGTCTCAAATAAAATCAGTTGCAATTTCGTTCCTTGATTAAGAAAATCCCCTAAAACGAACGTGCTAATCTAAAATATATTAGTAACACTTTTTCTAGGGTTCACCAAGGCCAACCAAAACTTAACATAGGTGTTTGTGCTAGAGTGTGAAAAATCCACTTTGTAATTACTCAATCCGAGAATCTCCTCTCACACAAGAATCAAACATGAGGCCACGTGGATGATGGTGATGGATATATCAACTTGTGTTAGACCTCTGAGACACTTGGATCCATCCAAGGTACTCTAAGTGTCATTCCAACCCTGTTGCATTTTAGGCCTCAAGAGGATCTTCATACTTAGTTACCCTACCCATACACTCGCCCAGTTGTTGACTATACCCCCCTGGTTGTTGATTATAGGTTGATGACCTAGTTTCCATTATATAGGTTGACACATAGGTGATTGTGAGGGTTGTATCGTGGTACCTGAGGTAGACTCTGTATTTTATGGGCAACACCTGAAGGGACCATCGGTCGGAGTTCAGGGTAACTTCTTCTCATGGCTAGTTATTTTCCTTTTTGAATTCTTTGGATGATCAAGACTTCATCTCCCTGGTTCGAAAGCCTTCAAAAGGGTAGTTTGTTTGGTTTGTATATTCTTAGGATTTTCTTCTTAGTGGTGTGCTCTGTGCTCCCTAGTTTTCCATGCGAGTTAGTCAGTCAATTTTTTGGGCCTCTGGCCTAAGGTGGTAGACCGCCCACTCCATCGGTCGTGAGTAATTTTTGTTCTTCCATTTAGAAACATGGAGCCGCCTCTTTATAGGCGTTGTTTTTTATACCACTGGTTCGCCAGAGTTAGTGTGTGAGACTTTTACGGACTTGAACGATCTCGCAAGGGAAGAACTTGTGCATAATATATTCATGGTTAAATTTCCTGATGATACCAACCAAGAAACCCATTTTCAAGGGGATTCTTGTGCTTTTCCTCTCTTCAGAAACGTTGGTGTCCCTTTGATGGCCACTTTGTACATTCTTGGGTTGAATGTGGGACTATTGGTTTGGTTGGGTACCATTCCAAATGTCTTGACTTCTAAAGATTATCATTTAAGAACCTTATGTCATGGGCATCATGTTGGTGTCCCTTCATAAACAAAGTCTTCTCCTCCTCCTTCTACTTTATCTGGTGAAAGTGTAGCTACTAGTAACCAGAATTCTAAACGAAATAGAAAGAGGAAGAATAGGAAGAAGAAATCACCAACCTTTGTGAGTCATGTTGGAGATAGGTCATCAACCTCTACAAAGTCATGTTGGAGATAGGTCGTCAACCTCTACAAAGTCATTTTGAAGACCAGCACCCATCCTCTATAATTCATGCTAGGGGAAAACAACCAACCTCTACTAGTCATGTTGGAAATTTGTCAACAACCTCTGAGAGTCATGTTGGGAGCAAGCACCCAACCTCTCTAAGTCATGCTGGGGAAAAAAATCAAATCATTGCTAGTCATACTAGTGATAGGTCTACAGCCTCTGCGAGTCATGTTATCTACCCATCACCAAACTCTGCTAATCATGTTGGATATGTGCAATCAACCACTGCAAGTCATGCTGGGGGCACAAATCAATAATAGAGCAATTTAATCATTTTTAACCATATAATGCAAGTGTTATATCAGTGTAGAATTATCATCCAATAATTTCATCGTAAATAAACAATGAAAAAATGAGCAATCATACACATACACAGTACATCAATGTTTTTACGTGGAAACCCAAAGTGGGAGAAAACCATGGAATGTTTTTTCTTATATGTCTTTAAGAATTAAATTCATTGGAAGCACCAACTTCCTTTGTTTTCCAGCTGCAACTGGAAGGAGGATCCAACCCCCTATTTTCTCAGGCTAAAACCTGAGGGAAGATCCAACTCCCCAATTCTCTGGCTACAACCCCCCAATTTCTTCGGCTACAACCGGAAGGTGGCTACAACCACCTATCCCCCATCACACTTCCCTAAAATATAAATTCCAAATATAGACAACTTGTCACTCAAAAAAGGTGTGCCATATCTCTCATAAATAGACCCCAACCATGTTGTTTCCGCAATTTTTCTGCCGCAATTTTTATACCATGATTTTTCTGCCGCACTTTTTCTGCCATGATTTTTCTTCCGCACTTTTTATGCAGCGATTTTTCTGTCGCAATTTTTCTATCGCAATTTTTCTGCCGCGATTTTTCTGTCGCACTTTTTATGCCACACTATTTCTTCCACACTTTTCCTACCACACTTTTCCTGCCACACTTTTCCTATCGCACCTTTTTCTATCAATAATACATGCCCAAATAACCTTTCAAAAAATAGATATTCAATGATATTCAATAGGTTCAAGTGTGATTAAATGAGATAATCTTGCCTCTTATTTATACTTTCATGTAGCATCCCACTTTCCTTATTTTAGGGAGTTCTCCATTAACTTTATTATTTAAATAATTTATTTTGCAAACACTTTGACTACTTTGACCTTTTAGGGATTCTAGATGACTCATGAGGGTTCTCCAACTTCACATGGCCATAAATATCTAACCATGAGGAGTTATGTGACATTCCACATACCACCAGAAATTGCATGACATGTACTATCCATATAGAATAGTCTTACCTGCAAATATACAAAAAATCATACCATTATGGAATGACATGTACTATCCATCTATAATAGTCTTACCTACAAATATATCAAAACTCATACCTTTATCCATCAAACAAACTTGGGTCCATTACCCAAAACTTTGTGCTACCAGAATTCGCTAACGTACTTTCTTCAAGGGTTGACATCAATGAAAATCAACCCAATTAATCAAAAATCTCCCCCTTTGGCATTGATGGAAACACTCTGATGAAATACTGAAGCCATGCCATGAAATACTAAAGTAATATCATGCATGATCCCCCTCTAACCATCACTCCCCCTAGAACTATGCCTCTGTGTTCTGCATCTACTAAATCTCTCCCCCTTTGTCATCAATGGAAAAGGTATCTTTCCATCCGGGGATGCTCCCCCTAATTGAACTATCCTTGGGGATACTCCCCCTGACTGAACTCTTCCTGAAACTGATATCCCAACCTGAACTGTCCTCTTTATGGTGCTTCTTCATTTAAATATAAGACATATAAGACAAGCATTCATTTTTTAGTAGAAATTACTCTAAGTCTCTGGCGAAGATACTCAAAGGCTTCCCATGGAAGCGATTTTGTAAAGATGTCTTCCACTTGTTCTTTTGTGCCCGCATATTCAACTCTGATGTTCTTCTCTGCAACATGTTCCCATAGAAAGTGATACTTTATTGGAATGTGCTTCGTCTTGGAGTGCATCATCGGGTTCTTTGAGATACGGATGGCGCTTGTATTATCACAATAGACTGGAATGGGCTCATCATACTCAACTTGTATATATGTAAGAGTTTTTTTCATCCATAGAACGTCTGTACAACATGTTGTTGCCGCAATATACTCTACCTCGGCTATAGATAAGGATATTGATGATTGTTTCTTTCTTAACCATGATACTAAACACTCACCCAAGTAGAACGTTGCTCCACTGGTGCTTCATCGGTCATCAATGCAACCTGTCCAATATGCATTTGTGTAGGCAATAAGTGATACATACTTTCTTTTTGGATACCATAATCCAAACTCTTATGTTCCTTTGAGATATCTGAAAATTCTCTTCACTGCTAATACATGTGATTCCTTTGGTGTTGGTTGAAATCGTGCCACCTATCCAACTGCATGCATTACATCTGGTATAGATGTTGTCACATATATTAAGCTACCAATCATTGACCTGTATTTACTATTGTATGTAGACTATGAATCATCATCTTTGCTCAACTTGCAACTAGTTTGCATAGGAGTGGTAACTGGTTTGCAATATTCCATTCCAAACCTCTTTATCATTTCTCTGATATACTTAGTTTGAGAAATAAAAAAATCCTTGGTTTCTTTGACATATCCGAAGGCCCAGAAAGAAGGATAGTTCTCCAAGTAGTCACATTTCAAATTCATTTTGCATATCCTTTGCAAATTTTTGGCTTAACCTGTAGTGTACCAATTGCTCTGATACCAATTTGTAGTGTACCCGTTCACTACCGAGGTTTCCAAACCTCTCAATTTACCATTATACATGAATGTTTACATAATTGGTACAGGAATTATAAGCACATGCATTTAACACAATTAA
>SNQJ01S0097767.1:14293-42294 GCA_010110895.2 Picea sitchensis | reverse complement strand
TTTTTTTACTTAATAATCCCTAAGTATATATTCTACTAGGGCTGTTACACTTAAGACTATCTATCGATAAATTCTAATTCAGTCTTCACCTTTATCATCAAATTTGCGATCTGTGCTTTATCTAATTAGTGATATCTATATCGATATTTATATTGTACAAAAATTACTAATGTTCAAAACATATGCATAATATTCTAGACAATATAAATTTCTTTTAATGATGGAAATAAAATTAATGTTATATGAAAATAGGTAAAATCATATATATATATATATATATATATATATATATATATTAAGGTCGAGGAGACATCAAATTGGTGTATAAGAGCTCCTTGTTTGTGAGATAAGGGACACCTGTCCTTAGCGATTTGACTCTAAAATCTCTGAGATATACATACCCTACCCCCTTGTGACATACCTCTCTTGCACGCACTAAGAAAACTTATTCTTTGAGAACACTTGCTTGCAAGTGATCCAGGTTATTATATCTATTGGTCGTTTTGATTATGATTATGAGATATTATGGATTTGATTATATGTTATTTGTTTGTATTTACATAGACAGGTGCTATTGACTAGGATCTCCTCAGTGTGCAGAACTTTGGACCTCAAGGATGTAGAGGCATTGATGAAACACCTTGGACTCTGGATCGAGTCAGAGAGTGGACTATTGGATTTGAATGTTGTTGATGTGACATATGTACATATGATTAGAAGTTATGATGATTGATTATTATTGCTGACATGATTCGCTGATGGATGAAGGCTGACAATGGCTTACCGACCAGACTCACATATGGATTAGAGCAGTCACACATGAAAACCAAAGACATTAAGGGAGAGGTGTGGCAGCAGCCCTACCATAGCCTACTAGCACTCTCGTCGTGGCTCAAACTGTATGTTAATGATTACCTAGTTCGAGAAGACCCACGATTCCATGAGGGAAAACTATGACAGTCTCTCACGATGATTCTAAGGGGTGCGCAATAAGGCAAGGGCCTTATTCCTTAAAGGCCCTTAGTCTCCCACAAGATCCTCTAGTGGAGTATTGACTCCAGGGGTTTGACGTCTACCAAATTCAGTCAAGAGACGAGTGGCACCCTTGGAGCACATAGTGCTCCTTGAAGGGCACATCACGCAAAGAAAATGGAAAGAGGTGAGTGGCACCCTTGGAGCATGTAGTGTGTCTTGAAGGGCACATCACGCAAAGAAAATGGAAAGAGGCGAGTGGCACCCTTGGAGTACGTAGTACGTCTTGAAGGGCACGTTGCGCAAATAAAACGAAAAGAGGCGAGTGGCAGCCTTGGAGCACATAGTACGTCCTGAAGGAAACGCCATGATTTTAAATGGTAAGTGAATAAAGCTAGTGCCCAGAAAATTGTGCCTCCTTAGGACCTAGTCGGCCTTAAAATGAATTATATGATAAGCAAAGTTTAAAACCAAATTTTCCCTTAAAAATGTCGCCTATCCTAGTGAATTTAAAACCTAGGTCTAAGTAGAACCTTTGAACAAAATAATTAGACATATAACAAGAACGAGGTAAAAAAATTCAAACTTTAATTATTTAAGTACAAATTCTAATGAAGGATTAAATTTTTAGAGAAGGGGTAATGGTTGTTTTTATCTACATTTGCTAACTTAATTTTTAGTTAAAACGCAAAAAGTGTAAATGGTTGTGTTTTTCTACATTTGCTAAATTAGTTTTTAGTTAAAAAGAAAATAGGGCAAATGGTTATTTTATCAACACTTGATAAATTGATTTTTAGTTAAATACGAAAAAGGGGGAAACTTAAAAGAAAAAGGAAACTTAAGGAAAAAGGGAAACTTAAAGAAAAGGGGAGACTTAAAGAAAAAATAGAATGTCTAACTTGGTAAGGAATCTAGCCTTTGGGACTTTCTATTTATGAACTCAACTAGTAATTAAGTAAGGCGTAAGTCATTTAAGAATTGTAAGGGAATATTGGGATACCGAGGAGCGCTTTTAGGAATGATCTTGGTGGGTGAGGGAGATAGGAATAATTAATTAATTAATAAAATTTATTTTCTAGTGCAACTAGCAGATCGGGCAACATGTGTACGGGGGAGGTTTTTCGAAATTAATTAAATGAAAAAGGAATTTAATGAGAATTTGGGAAACTAATTACTTGAAAATTTTATAAAAAGGATGGAGGAGGAGGAGTATGGATCTCATCATTTTGCGTAATGTTACGCTGCTGAAATTTTATCTTGAATGAACTTTCTCTTGTGGGAGTTGGGATACCCAGCTCAAGTAACGAGTGGTAGCTTGACCTTGCAAGGCGATATGGGTGCTAGAATTCTCTGGTATTGTGTGCATGGCCCCTTTGCAGCCCGAGGGGCTCGGGGGGAAGAAAATTACCCCTAGCGTTGACTGAGAGGTACTGATGAGGCCACATCGATCGACAAGCGGGAGATGGACAGAGCGCACGAGTGACAACGACTCAGAGATTTCGCTTTTGGCTATGATACACATGTGTATATTTGTAGAATAGTAGTTTAAATATTGTTTCTGTGCCTTCAGTAATCTCCTTCTACTGTGTTAAATTTTATGTTTTATTCAGCGAACACTATCCACAGATTTCATTTTTATCCTTCAACAAATTGTCTTGATGAGCCCAACATTTTATGACCAGAGAACTTAAAGTCATCCTAGCCTTATGCTCATAGTTTTTTTTTAATTTATTTCCATAGTGAACCCAATCTCTGATTGCAACGACTTCTCTGTGTTTTTTTTTATTGGTTTAATATGAAGAAAAACTATGTTTTTATCTTTTGTCCCTTATCCTTAAGTTATTAGTCTTTGCCTAAGAAGTCATCCAAGAGCCTAATCGACTATCTTCACTCCAGTGTTTAATACTGATATTTAATTGTCCTTTCATGTGCATGGATAGTGAGTGAAGGATAAGTTTTGCCCAGATATCTATCCCTTACTTATCTCTGCGTTTGAACAATAAATATCTGCACTTGAATGATACATCTCTACGACTTCTTGAATGATAAATCTTCATGCTTGAATGATACATCCCTATGTCCTTGAATGATAAATCTATGTGTTTCTTTTTGAATGATTGTCTCTTCATTTTGTCCGTTGTGCTCTGCGTTTTGTTGTTCTGATGCCCAATGTCTTACCTCTCTCACTAGACGATTTACTTCCCTTGTTTTTCTGAGTTTAGCAAGGAAACCCTAGGCATTATAGAACTGATCTTTTTAACTTTTAATCCAGAGTTATTGCACCCAGATTTTGAATTCATTTTACTGTTGAAATAACCATTATAGGCATCCAGACTGAAATCATTTTTACTATTGAAACAAACCTTTATATGCATCCATATTTGAATTCATTTTCATTGTCAAATAAATCCTTATAGGCATCTAAATTGAATTCATTTTTATTGATGGAATAAACCATTATAAGCGTCCAATTGGAATTCGTTTTTACTGTTGAAACAAACCTTTATAGGAATCCATATTCGAATTCATTTTCATTGTTAAATAAATCATTATAGGCGTGCAGATTCGAATTCTTTTTATTGATGGAATAAACCATTATAAGCATCTAGTTGGAAATCGTTTTTACTATTGTGGTGTATTTTTGACAGCGAATTTAATGTTGCAGTGTATTTTGAAAACTAATTCAAATGTTGTAGTGTATTTTTGACAGCGAATTTGAATGTTGCAGTGTATTTTTGACAATGAATTTAAATGTTACAGTGTCTTTTCGACATCGAATTTAATGGTTGTAGTGTATAGATATTTTACAACGAATATATTACATAGTGAATCTAGAGTTATCCAGCAAATCCCTTTTTGGTTGATTAACTGGTCATAACCATGCGTTATTTAAACTGACATATTAGGATGTTATTATTTAAAGTTAGAGAGAGATATATTGTTTCAGTTTTATATTTAAAAGACAATGATATAATTAAAAGAAAGAAAAGACATTTAAAAGACAATGATAGATTTAAAAGACAACAATTATATTGTGATGTTAAGAGACAACAATATATTTTCATGTTCAAACACAATGATATATATTTAAAAGACATCAAATTTATATTTAAAAGACAACAAATATATTTAAAAGACTGCGATTTATTGTGATGTTATAAGATAGCGAATTCATTTTGTTCAGTTTGAAAAGATAGCGAATTCATATAATATAGAGATATAGTTTAAGTTTTAAATAACGAATTCATAAGATAGTGATATAGTTTCAGTTTCAAATAGCGATATAAGACAATGAATTCATATAGTTTTAGTTTTAAAAGATAGTGAATTCAATTTTAAAAGATAGAGAATTTAGTTTTAAAAGATAGCAATATATACTTATTTGGTATTGGAATTGGAAAATAGTTACAATGAACTATTTGTTTGAATATAATTATTTTTAATGTGTACAGATTGATGTATTCAAGCGTCACCATGAATAACTAGTACATATAAGAGAATATACTTCTTACTATGTGAACATGGTGTAATTCATCATTACATTTTAGTATTGATTATGTTAAGTGCATATATTAATTCACTTTTTAATGCAAAAAAAAAAACAAGTAGTTATTCCATCAATGGTAAAGAAAGATCAGTTTAAGGAATGTATGAATTATGTGGATTCAATAAATTATTGTGACTTATGATTGGTTAAAGATTAGATTCCTTTGTTCCACTAACCATGTTGAAGTAGGATTTCTTTGGAATTTAAGGTGAGGTATGTTTGTTATAGTAGCCAGATTTTCCTTGCGTCTTGTTGACTTGTCAATGGGGTACTTGGGTATAGTATTCATGTTTTTTACGGTTAATTTGGTCTCCTAGCGCATTGGATTTTTCTTGGGTTACTATTCTAGATATGCTATGTTGCGCCTTGGTTACTGTCACGCCTACCGCATTCTAATGGCTTGATTCCTGAAGAGGGGATCATTGTGCGCCCTGATTGTAAGAAGTGAATGATAACCAAGCTAGAGTCATGTGCTTCCTAATGTGGGTGTATTATGCGTTGTAATTGATGTTGGTACTTGGTTTGTAATGCCTTAATGAGTTTGGTTTTGCGCACCATAGAGGTTTCTAGTTACTAGTCGTCGAAGCCGTTGTGTCATGTTGTTGATGTTGACCTTTATCTTGTAGGCATTGTCTTGCTTGTGTCATGCGGGTAGTCATTTTTATCTATCCATTGATTATCGCATGTTTCGTCCAGTTGCATGATCTGCTAGTATGTTGAGTCATTGTTGTTTGTTGCCTGAATGCATAAGTTGTGTTCGTCATCAAGTTGTGTTGATTAATTGTTGTCATCGATTTCCTTCTTTCTTAAAACAAAAAAAAAATTACACTTTCTTGCATCGCATGTGGTCGTAACAATGAAGTCATTACATATGGTATCAGAGCGGGTTCAACCCTTGACTTGGGATCACTACGACTTCCGTTGGTTAGATATTTAATTGTAATGTTGCTAATTAAATTGATTTGTATTGGTGCAGGTAATCATGGTTAGAGGATGTCGCGGAGGCAGACGATGGGTTGATAAGGGAGGAGGTGTGACGCCCCTAATAACATCCACACATGAGGGGTCTAACCCCCAGGGAGACGAACAGGTTGTCCAAAAGGAACAAATAGTTGTGGGTGATGTGGTTGGGCTGATGAGGTCCTTTTAGCAGATGTCTGAGGCACTGATCAGCCGTTTGGATATATATGAGGTTAGGGAGCCGACACCCCCTGCGGGTCCACCACGCACTTCAGTCGATACTAGTAGCATTCACCGTGAACTCGAGAAGGTCAAAGTTCCCGAGTTCTTTGGTGCCCCAGATGATGCAGCCACCAAGGCATGGTTGGAGAATATGGTGATGTGATTTGCACTTTACGACTAGACCTCCAACATGAAGGTCTGCATAGAGGTATTTCAACTGAAGGGGAGCACTCTACTATGGTGGAAGATGCTCCTGCCGTAATTGAACATGGTCGTCGAAGAAATTTCATGGGCACTGTTTGAGGAATGATTCCGAGAGAGGTATCTATTAGAGGAATTCATTGAGCGTAAGCTTAACGAGTTCAACGCCTTATGACAGGGGGGTCGTACAGTGCCTGAGTACGAGGCTCATTTTATGGAACTTCTTCGGTATGCTCTGCACTTGAATACTGAGAAACTTAAAGTCAACAACTTCGTGTTTGGCCTTAATGTCAACATTTGTGCAAAGGTTAGGATTTTGATGCCTCAAACCATGCATGATGCTATCCAGAAGGCCCTCATAGTAGAGGAGGAGCTTATCAACAAGGTTCAGAGCGGGACTCTGACAAGACCAGTAGGGCAGGTGTCATCTGGTGCATAGCAACATCAGACACTAGCTAGACATTCGCCATGATATTGTGGCTTCTAGAGAGGATCCACTTTCACTACACCTCAACGATGAGTGCCTCAACAGCATACTCCTTACCAAGGACCACAACACTGGAAGCAACGTCAACCATAACAAGATCAGTTTAGGCCTGTTTAGCAGAACAGACCAAGGTTCTAGGCCGGTGAGTCGTCATCTTCTACTTCCGGTACTAGGAGTACTAGACCAAGGAAAGGGTGTTGGACATGTGGGGAGCCACATTACTAGCACAACTTCCGAGTGGAGAGGACTAGAGCATATGGATCATCCAGACCCATTACCATGGGAGATTTGTGCAAGGCCCATCGGATTCATGCACCAATGAATAACCACCAGACAGAGCACCAATCGACTGTGCTCGAGACGTTAGGTACCTTCATTGACCAAACCCTTAGTATTTTGATAGGTATTGATGCTACCGAGAGTTTCATTTCTGGTGTAGTGCTAAAAAGAATTAAGGTAAAGGCAGTCGAATGGATGATTTTAGCTTTGTAGAAATGGCTTCGGGAGACAAACAAAAGGTTGGTAGGAAGGTTATTGGCTGTATCCTTAAACTGGGATATTTTGTCACTAGGGCCAACCTGTACGTCACAATCTAGGATCTTATGACGTCGTGATCGATATGGATTGGTTGGAATCGCATGAGGCGATACTCAACTGTAAGACAAAACGGTTGAGCTTGGTCGATAATTAGGGACAAAGATGCATGATTATAGGTCGGAACTAGGGAATTTACCTGAGGTTCATCTCTTCCTTGCAGCTACGGAAGAGAATGCACATGGGATGTAAGATTTATTCGATCCTTGCGTTAAACGAGAAGGGAGTAGTGGAAGGTCTAGAATACCTTCTGGTGGTGAGAGAGTTTGTGGACATATTCCCTGAGGAGTTACCTAGGATTCCGTCGGAGAAGGAATTGGAATTTACCACAGACCTAAAACTGGGGACTGAACCGATAAAAAGAATGCCTTATCGGATGTCGACCCTAGAACTACAGGAGCGAAAATGAAAGTGAAGGAGTTGCTAGACCTGGGAATTATACATCCAAGTGTGTCACCTTGGGGTGCACCTTTTATCTTCATATGAAAGAAGGATGGTTCATGGAGACTTTGCATTGACTACCGTTAATTGAACAAGGCAACGATCAAGAATCAATACCTGTTTCCAAGGATTGATGATCTGTTCGATCAAATGAAAGACGCGACAATGTTTTCAAAGATCGGCTTGAGATTAGGGTATCACCAGTTACAGATCAAAGAGGATGATGTCCCTAAGACCACCTTTAAGACGAGGTTTGGGCATTACAAGTTTATTGTTTTACCATTTGGGTTGACGAACACCCCAGGGGTATTTATGAGTTTAATGAATGGGGTGCTTCGTGACTACTTGGACAAGTTCGTCCAAGTATTAATTGATGATATTTTGATTTACTCTCGAATGATGGAGGAGTATGATGGACACTTGCGCTTGGTACTACAGTTTTTGCGAGAGAAAAAATTGTATGGGAAATTGTCTAAATGCTCGTTTTATCAATCGAAGATTCACTACTTAGGGCATGTCATCTCCGACTAAGGTATCTTCATGGATCCAACAAAGGTCGAGGCTATTATGGAATGGCATGCGCCGATGAATGTCCCACAAGTGCGTAGCTTCATGGGTTTAGTGGGATACTATTGACAGTTCGTCGAGGGTTTTTCGAAGATAGAAAATCTGATTACGGAATTGCAGAAGATGAACAAGAAGTTTGTTTGGACCGATAAATGTGCAGAATCATTTAAGAGGCTCAAGGAGTTGTTGACAATGACACTGATACTAAAGGTCCCTAATATGGACATGAACTTCTTGGTATGCACTAACACATCCAAGGAAAGCTTAGGCCGAGTCTTGATGCAAGACGGTCGAGTGATCGCTTACATCTCGAGAAAGTTTAGAAGGCATGAGGAGAACTATGAAACACATGACTTGGAGTTGTTAGCCATTGTTTATGCCTTGAGAGTTTGAAGACACTACCTTATTGGAAAAAAAATTGAACTAAAAACATACCACTGTGAACTACAACACATATTTACGCAAAGTGATTTGAACGTGCGACAATGATGTTGGTCAGAATTTCTTAGTAAGTATGATTTCGAGATTGTAGAAAAGAAGGGGCCCATGGCATATCGACTAGACTTACCTGATTATTTGAGGCGTATGCACGATGTTTTTCATGTATCTGTTATGAGGCATTATATTAGTGATGCTATACATGTTATTGACATGAGTTCCTTGCAGATATATGACGAGGGTATGCTCAAGACGTAGCCAATCCGCATCCTGGACCATCGCATTCAATAGCTACAGCGTCGAACAATAGATCAGGTCAAGGTACAGTGGGACAACTATAGTCCACACTCGGCGACCTGGGAGGATGCATATGATATGCACCAGCAGTTTCCATTTCTATTTGATAGATAGACTTATGATACTTTGATACACTTTATTTCAGCACTTATATACTGTGAAACTTTGGGACAAGGTTTAAACCAAGAGGGGGTGTATGTGACATCCTTCTCTTGTGCGCATTGAGTGAACTTATTCTTTGAGGACACTTGCTTGCAAGTGATACGGGTTATGATATATGTTGGTCATTTTGATTATGATTATGAGATATTATGGATTTGATGATATATTTTTGGTTGTATTTACATAGACATGTGTTATTGACTAGGTTCTTCTGAGTGTGTGGGACTTTGGACCTCGAGGATGCAAAGGCATCGATGAAACCACTTGGACTTCGGATCGAGTCAGGGAGTGGACTATTGGGTTTGAATGTTGTTGATGTTACATATGCACATATGATTAGATGTTATGATGATTGATTATTATTGCTGGAATGATTCACTGATGGATGTAGGCTGACGATAGCTTGCCGATCAGACTCACATATGGAGTAGAGGGGTCACACACAACAACCAGAGACATTGAGGGAGAGGTGTGGTAGCATTCCTGCCACAACCTACTAGCACTCCCTCCATGGCTCAAACTATAGGTTAACGATTACCTAGTTCGAGAAAACCCACGATGTCGTGAGGGCAGACTGTGACAGTGTCTCACGATGATTCTAAGGGTAAAGAAATAAGGCATGGGACTTATTCCTTAGAGGCCCTTAGTCTCCCACAAGATCACCTAGCAGAGTATTGACTCTAGGGGTTTGACATCTACCAAATTCATTCAAGAGGCGAGTGGCACCCTTGGAGCAGGTAGTGCGTCTTGAAGGGCATGTCACACAAAGAAAATGGAAAGAGGTGAGTGGCACCCTTGGAGAATGTAGTGCGTCTTGAAGGGAACATCGTGCAAAGAAAACAGAAAGAGGTGAGTGGCACCCTTGAAGCACGTAGTGCTTCTTGAAGGGCACATCGCGCAAATAAAACAGAGAGAGGCGACTGACACCCTTGGAGCATGTAGTGCGTCCTGAAGGGAACGTCATGATTTTAAATGGTAAGTGAATAAACCTAGTGCCTACAAAATCGTTCCTCCTTGGGACCTAGTTAGCCTTAAAATGAATGATATGATAAGTAAAGTTTAAAAACGAATTTTCCCTTAAAAATGTCACCCAACCTAGTGAAGTTAAAACCTAGGTCTAAGCAGAACCTATGAATAAAATAATTAGACATATAACAAGGTGGTAAAGAAATTCAAACTTTAATTATTAAAGTAAAAATTCTAATGAAGGAATAAATTTTTAAAAAAGGGGTAATGGTTGTTTTTATCTACATTTGCTAATTTAATTTTTAGTTAAAAAGAAAAGAGGGTAAATGGTTTTTTTATCTACATTTTCTAAATTAATTTTTAGTTTAAAAGAAAAGAGGGTAAATGGTTATTTTAACAACACTTGCTAAATTGATTTTTAGTTAAATAGGGAAAAAGGGGAAACTTAAAAGAAAAAGGAAATTTAAGGAAAAAGGGAAACTTAAAGAAAAGGGGGGACTTAAAGAAAAAGATGAATGTCTAACTTAGTAAGGAATATAGCCTTTGGAACTTTCTATTTATGAACTCAAATAGTAATTAAGTAAGGTGTAAGTCATTTAAGAATTGTAAGGGAATATTGAGACACCGAGGAACATTTTTAAGAATTCTCTTAGTGGGTGAGGGAAATAGGAATAATTAATTAATTAATAAAATTGATGTTCTGGTGCAACTAGGGGATCGAGCGACATGTGTAGGGGGGAGGTTTTTTGAAATTAATTAAATGAAAAAGGAATTTATTGATAATTTGGGAAACTAATTACTCGAAAAATCTGTAAAAACAATGGAGGAGGAGAAGTAGGGATCTCATCTTTTTGCGTAACGTTACGCTACTAAAATTTTATATTGACTGAACTTTCTCTTGTGGGAGTTGGGATAGCCAGCTCGGGTAATGAGTGGTAGCTCGACCTTGCGAGGCAAGTTGGGTGCTAGCATTTTTTGGTATTGTGTGTGTGGTCCATTTTCGACTCAGGGGGCTTAGGGGGGAGAAGAGTACCCCTAGCATTGGTTGGGAGGTACCAGTGAGGTCACATCGGTTGGCAAGCGGGAGTTGGACAGAGTGCAAAGGAAAACAACTCAGATCTTTCTCTTTTGGATACAGTACGCATGTGTATATTTGTATTGAATGGTATTTTAAATATTTTTCCCGCGCCTTCAACAATCTACTTCTACTATGTTAAAAGTTACGTTTTATTCAGCGAACACTATCTAGCGATTTCATTTTTATCCTTCAACAAATTGTCTTGATGAGCCCAATGTTTTATGATCATAGAACTTAAAGTCATCCAAACCTTATGCTCGTTGTTTTTTTTGAATTGATTTCCATGGTGAACCCAAACTCTGATTGCAATAACTTCTGTGTGTTTTTTTTATTGGTTTAATATGAAGAAAAAATATGTTTTTATCTTCTGTCCATTATCCTTCAGTTATTATTCTGTGTCTGAGAAGTTTGCCAATAGCCTAACCAACTCACTTCACTCTGGTGTTTAAGACTAATATTTAAATTCCCATCTTTCCTGTGCATGGATAATGAGTGAAGGACAATTTTCGCCCAGCTATCTATCCCTTACTTATCTCTGTGTTTGAACAATAAATCTCTGCGCTTGAATGATACATCTATGTGTCTTCTTGAATGATAAATCTTTGTGCCTGAATGATAAATCTCTTCGTTTTGAATGATTGTCTCCCAGAAGATCTCCTGACGGATTATTGACTCTAGGGGTTTGACGTCTACCAAATTCAATCAAGAGGCAAGTAAAATGAATGATATGATAAGTAGAGTTTAAAAACAAATTGTTCCTTAAAAATGTCTCCCAACCTAGTGAATTTAAAACCTAGGTCTAAGCAGAACCTCTGAACAAAATAATTAGACATATAACAAGAAGGGGGTAAATAAATTCAAACATTAATTTTTAAAGTAAAAATTTTAATGAAGGATTAAATTTTTAAAAAAGGGGTAATGGTTGTTTTTATTTACATTTTCTAATTTAATTTTTAGTTAAAAAGAAACGAGGGTAAATTGTTGTTTTTATCTACATTTGCTAAATTAATTTTTAGTTAAAAAGAAAAGAGGGTAAATGGTTATTTTATCAACACTTGCTAAATTGATTTTTAGTTAAATAGGAAAAAGGGGGAAACTTAAAAGAAAAAGGAAACTTAAGGAAAAAGGAAAACTTAAATAAAAGGGGAGACTTAAAGAAAAAGTTGAATGTCTAAATTAGTAAGGAATCTAGCCTTTGGGACTTTCTATTTATGAACTCAACTAGTAATTGAGTAAGGTGTTACTCATTTAAGAATTGTAAGGGAATATTGGGACACCGAGGAGCATTTTTAGGAATCCTCTTGGTGGGTGAGGGAAATAAGAATAATTATTAATAAAATTGATTTTCTGGTGCAACGAGGGGATCAGACGACATGTGTACGCGGGGGTTTTTCGAAATTAGTTAAATGAAAAAGGAATTTAATGAGAATTTGGAAAACTAATTACTCGAAAACTCTATAAAATGGATGGAGGAGGATGAGGAGGAGTATGGATCTCATATTTTTGGGCAACGTTACGCCGTTGAAATTTTATCTTGACTGAAATTTCTCTTGTGGGAGTTGGGATACCCAGCTCGGATAACGAGTGGTAGCTCGAACTTGCGAGGAGAGCTGGGTGCTAGCATTCTCTAGTATTTTGTGTGTGGCCCCTTTGCAACTCAGGGGGCTCATAGGGAAGAATATTACCCCTAGTGTTGGCTGAGAGGTACCAGTGAGGTCACATCAGTTGGCAAGCGGAAGATGGACAGAGCGCACACAGGACAATGACTCAGAGCTTTCGCTTTTGGCTACGGTATGCATGTGTATATTTGTAATGAATGGTAGTTTAAATATTGTTCCTGCGCCTTCAGTAATCTACTTCTACTATGTTAAAGTTTACATTTTATTCAACGAACACTATCCAACGATTTCATTTTTATCCTTCAACAACTTGTCTTGATGAGCCCAACGTTTTATGATCATAGAACTTAAAGTCATCCCAGCCTTATGCTCATTGTTTTTTTTGAATTGATTTCCATGACGAACCCAAACTCTGATTGAAATGACCTCTCTCTGTTTGTTTTTATTGATTTAATATGAAGAAAAAATGTATTTTTATCTTTTGTCCCTTATCCTTAAGTTATTAGTGTGTGCATGAGAAGTTGGCCAGAAGCCTAATAGATTGTCTTCACTCTGGTGTTTAAGACTAAGATTTAAATGCCCTTCTTTCCTGTGTATGGATAATGAGTGAAGGATAATTTTCTCCCAACTATCTATCCCTTACTTATCTCTGCGTTTGAATGATAAATATCTACGCTTGTATGATACATGTCTGCATTTTTCTTGAATGATAAATCTCTGCGCTTGAATGATACATCCCTTGGTTTTGAATGATTAGTCTCCCACAAGATCCCCTGGTGGAGTATTGACTCCAGGGGTTTGGCATCTACCAAATTTAGTGAAGAGGCGAGTGGCACCCTTGGAGCACGTAGTGCGTCTTGAAGGGCAGGTCATGGAAAGAAACCAAAAAGAGGTGAGTGGCACCCTTGGAGCATGTAGTGTGTCTTGAAAGGCACGTCATGCAAAGAAAACAGAAAGAGGCAAGTGGCACCCTTTTAGCACGTAGTGCGTCTTGAAATGCACGTCGCGCAAAGAAAACAGAAAGAGGCAAGTGACACGTCGCAATTTTAACTGGTAAGTGAATAAAAGTAATGCCTAGAAAATCGTGCCTCCTTAGGACCTAGTCAGGCTTAAAATGAATGATATGATAAGTAAACTTTAAACACAAATTTTCCCTTAAAAATGTTTCCCAACCTAGTGAATTTAAAACCTAGGTCTAGGCAAAACCTCTGAACAAAATAATTAGACATATAACAAGAAGGGGGTAAAGAAATTCAAACTTTAATTATTAAAGTAAACATTCTAATGAAGGATTAAATTTAAAAAAAAAGGGTAATGGTTGTTTTTATCTACATTTGTTAATTTATTTTTTAGTTAAAAAGAAAAGAGGGTAAATGGTTGTTTTTATCTACATTTGCTAAATTATTTTTTAGTTAAAAAGAAAAGAGGGTAAATGGTTATTTTATCGACACTTGCTAAATCAATTTTTAGTTAAATAGAAAAAAGGGAGAAACTTAAAAGAAAAAGGAAACTTAAGGAAAAAGGGAAACTTAAAGAAAATGGAAGACTTAAAGAAAAAGTTGAATGTCTAACTTAGTAAGGAATCTAGCCTTTGGGACTTTCTATTTATGAACTCAACTAGTAATTAAGTAAGGCATAAATCATTTAAGAATTGTAAGGGAATATTGGGACATATATGAACGTTTTTAGGAATGCTCTAGGTGGGCGAGAGAAATAGGAATAATTAATTAATTAATAAAATTCATTTTCTAGTGCAACTAGGGGATCGAGCAACATGTGTATGGGGGAGTTTTTTCAAAATTAATTAAATGAAAAAGGAATTTAATGAGAATTTGGGAAACTGATTACTCGAAAAATTTATAAAAATGATGGAGGAGGAGGAGTATGGATCTCATCTTTTTGCGTAATGTTACGTTGTTGAAATTTTATCTTGACAAACTTTCACTTGTGGGAGTTGTGATACCCAGCTCGGGTAATGAGTGGTAGCTCGACCTTGTGAGGCAAGTTGGGTGCTAGCATTCTTTGGTATTGTGTATGTGCGTGTGTGTGGACCCTTTTCGGCTCGGGGAACTCAGGGGGAAGAAGAGCACCCCTAGGGTTGGTTGGGGTTACCGGTGAGGTCACATCGGTCGACAAGTGGGAGCTTGATAGAGCCCGTGCAGGACAGTGACTCGGGGCTTTCTCTTTTGGCTATGGTACACATGTGTATATTTGTATTGAATGGTAGTTTAAATATTGTTCCTATGAATTTAGTAATATACTTCTATTGTGTTAAAGTTTACGTTTTATTTAGCGAACACTATCCAACGATTTTATTTTTATCCTTCAACAACTTGTCTTGATGAGCCCAACATTTTATGATCAATAATCTAGTTTAAATATTGTTCCTGCACCTTCAATAATCTACTTCTACTATGTTAAAGTTTATGTTTTATTCAGCGAACACTATCCAACGATTTCATTTTTATCCTTCAACAAATTGTCTTGATGAACCCAGCGTTTTATGATCAGAGAACTTAAAGTCATCCCAGCCTTATGCTTGTTGTTTTTTTTGAATTGATTTCCATGGTGAACCCAAACTCTGATTGCAATGACTTCTCTGCATTTGTTTTTATTGGTTTAATACGAAGAAAAATTATGTTTTTATCTTCTTTCCCTTATCCTTAAGTTATTAGTCTATGCCTGAGCAGTTGGCCAGGAGCTTAATTGTTTGTCTTCACTCTGGTGTTTAAGACTGAGATTTAAATGCCCTTCTTTCCTATGCATGGATAATGAGTGAAGGATAATGTTTTCCCAACTATCTGTCCCTTACTTATGTCTGCGTTTGAACAATAAATCTCTGTGCTTGAATGATACATCTCTGCCTCTTCTTGAATGATAAATCTTTGCACTTGAATGATACATCCCTTCATTTTGAATGATTGTCTCTTCATTTTATCCGTTGTGCTCTGCGTTTTTCTGTTCTAACACCCAATGTCTTACCTCTCTCACTGGGTGATTTACTTCCCTCATTTTTCTGAGTTTAGCACGAAAACCCCGGGCATTATAGAATTGTTCTTGTTAACTTTTAATCCAAAGTTATTGTTCCCATATTTTGAATTCGTTTTACAATTGAAATAACCATTATAGGCATCCATATTGAAATCATTTTTACTGTTGAAATAAACCTTTATATGCGTCCATATTCGAATTCATTTTTATTGTCAAATAAATCCTTATAGGGATCCATATTGAATTCATTTTTATTGATGGAATAAACCATTATAAGCATCCAGTTGGCAATCTTTTTTACTATTGAAACAAACCTTTATAGGTGTCCATATTCGAATTCGTTTTCATTGTTAAATAAATCTTTATAGGCGTCCAGATTTGAAATTTTTTTATAATCAATTTTACTGTTGCGGTGTATTTTTGACAATGAATTTAATGTTGCAGTGTATTTTGACAACGAATTTAAATGTTGCAGTGTATTTTTGACAGCGAATTTAAATGTTGCAGTGTATTTTTAACAACGAATTTAAATGTTGCGGTGTCTTTTTGACAACAAATTTAATGGTTGCAGTGTGTAGATATTTTACAGTGAATATATTACATAGCGAATCTAGATTTATCCAGTGAATCCATTTTTGGTTGCTTAACTGGTCATAAATGTGCATTATTTAATCTCACAGATTATGATGTTATTATTTAAAGTTAGACATAGATATATTGTTTCAATTTTATATTTAAAAGACAACGATATAATTAAAAGACAACAAAGACATTTAAAAGACAACGATAGATTTAAAAGACAACAATTATAATGTGATGTTAAGAGATAGTGATATATTGTGGTGTTAAAATACATCGATATATATTTAAAAGACAACAAATTTACATTTAAAAGACATCAAATATATTTAAAAGACCGCTATTTATTGTGATGTTATAAGATAGCGAATTCATTTAGTTTAGTTTTAAAAGATAGAGAATTCATATAAGATAGCAATATAGTTTCAATTTTAAATAGAGAATTCATAAGATAGCAATAAAGTTTCAATTTCAAATAGCGATATAAGACAATGAATTCATATAGTTTCAGTTTTAAAATATAGCAAATTAATTTTTAAAATATAACAATATATACTTATCTGATATTGGAATTGGAAAATAGTTACAATGAGCTAGATTTGTTTGAATATAATTATTTTTAATGTGTACAGATTGATGTAGTGAAGCATCACCATGGAATAACTAGTACATATAAGAGAATATACTTCTTACTATGCGAACATGGTGTAATTCATCATTACATTCCTCATTACACTAGTATTGGTATTGATTATGTTAAGTGCATATATTAATTCACTTTTTAATGCAAAAAACAACAACAAGTAGTTATTCCATCAATGGTAAAGAAAGACCAGTTTAAGGAATGTGTGACTTATGTGGATTCAGGAAATTATTGTGAGGTGTGATTGGTTAAAGATTAGATTCCTTTACGCCATTAACCATGTTGATGTAGGATCGATTTGGAATTTAAGGTGAGTTATGATTGTTATAGTAGTCAGATTTCCCTTGCATCTTGTTGACTTGTCGATGGGGTACTTGGGTATAGTCTTCATGTTTTTGACAGTTAATTTGGTCTCCTAGCACACTGTATTTTTCTTGGGTTACCAGTCTAGATATGTTATGTTGCGCCTTGGTTACTGTCACGCCTACCGCCTTGTGACGTCTTGATTCCTGAAGAGGGGATCATTGCAAGCCCCGATTGATATAAATGAATGATAACCTAGCGAGATTCATGTGCTTCCTGATGTGGACATATTATTTGTTGTAATTGATGTCAGTACTTGGTTTGTAACACATTAATGTGTTTGGTTTTGCGCACCATAGAGGTTTCTAGTTACTGATCGTCGAAGCCGTTGTGTTGGGTTGTTGATGTTGACCTTTAGCTTGTAGGCCTTGTCTTTCTTGTGTCGGGCGGGTAGTCATTTTTATCTGTCCATTGATTATCGCATGTTTCATCCAGTTGCATGATGTGCTAGTATGCCGAGTCATCGTTGTTTGTTTCCTAAATGTGTAAGTTGTGTTCATCATCAAGTTGTGTTGATTGTTTTTTGTCGTTGATTTCCTTCCTTCTTAAAAAAAAAAAAAACAATCGCACTTTCTTGCATTGCATGTGGTTGTAACGACAAGGTCGTTACACCCCTTAAGATTTGAACTTGTGACCTAATATGAGGAAACACATATTCTCTCTAATATCAATATTAAATAGAAAATAAATAAAAGTAAACTCGTTTACAAAATTTAATTTCTCACTTAACATCAAAATCATGAACAAAGGAAAATTATTTTAATGCCTAGTCTTGGCTAAATCATGGAAGACACCATTTTGCAGAAGAATGATACTATTAAAAATATCATCAAATCAAAATTTAAGGAGAAAATGTGGTGTAATAAAGAGTTAGAGAAAAAAATAAAATTAACGTACTAGAAGGATGTAATCAACCCTAATCTAGAAGATCAAAATTATCTCTATGTTTTGACAAGTGTAAAGAAAAAAATAAGTATTGCTAAGATAAAACAAATTCTCACTAGCTCTATAGTGAAACTGAGCTTGGTGAATTCCTGAAATGCCATGAGATGAAAGAGTGTGTCACATTTATGACACTAAGAAGGTTGAAGATGAAAAGAATTTTCTCTTAGATTGTCCAACCTACCGAGATTAAATTTCAATTTCAAAATATTTGTCAAACTACCAACCTTCCTAACCTTTTAACTCAACAAAACTATCGTCAATGGGACCTTAAGAGGGTGAGGGATTACTTGCAATTCTTTAGAATTTTGTTTCTGTGCTCAAAAAGCATTAAGAGAAGTTTTCTAATATCACCATAGTTTTGAGTTAAAAGGTTAGGAAGGTTGGTAGTGTGACAAATATTTTGAAATTGAGATATAATCTGGGTATTCGATGGACAATCTAACAGAAAGTGATTTTCATCTTCAACCTTCTTAGTGTCACAAATGTGACACACTCTTTCATCCCATGGCATTTTAGGAATTGACCAAATCCCACTTTCACTATGGAGCTTGTGAGCATTTGTTGGTATCTTAGCAATGCTTATTTTTTCTTTACAGTTGTCAAAATAGAGAAACAATTTTGATCTTTTAAATTAGCGTTGATCACATCCTTATAATACCTTAATTTTATTTTTTCATCTAACTCTTTATCACACCACATTTTCTCCTTAAAGTTTTATTTGATGATATTTTCAATAGTATCCTTATTTTTCAAAATGGTGCCCTCCATGATTCCCCAATAGTTTAACCAAGATTGGGCATATTTATGCCATCCTCAGTGGATGGTGGTTGCGACTGGAATTTGAAGCAATTTTAGGAAGTCTCTTATCTTCCATATTGTTTAACTTATTCTTATACATTAGTTATCTAATCATAACAGTGCTCTCAATGGGGGAGGGACTTTTCTTTAAGAGGATGGGATAAGGGTTATTTCCTTTCATTTTGATGTTATAGGTTCTTAAATAAGTAATAAGTTTTATAATAGAAACATAAAATGAAATGTTTGAATGGCTTAGATTAAATTGATTAGTGTGAGTCTCGATTAAATTAATTGATGATCTTATTTTCTAATAAAAACGCCATTAATTATAGATAGCAACATAAAATGAAATACTTGAATAATTTAAATTAGATTAGATGAATGTGAAATTTGTTGTCGAATAAAAAAAAAACATAATATTTTTAATTATTTATTTTTCAATTTTATAGATTCATTCATAATAATTAGAATTGCAAAATCTTGGAATATTTTTAATTGTGTATTTTTCATCATACACTCTCGTTCCTCCATCTAACGCTGACGCGTCAATTACGGAATTGGTACCCAGGTAACGCGGCTGCTTCTGCATTTCCATCGCTCTTTTAGCGCTTTCAATTTTTGAAGAGATTCCTAGAAACATGCTCAAGGACCTGCAGAATGGATCGTTTGAATGCGAGTGTTCTGTTAAAATTGGATTTTTTTCTTGCAGGTGATTCCCAGAAACACCGTCCCAAATGGTCCGGCTTAGCGTTCTATAACAGTGTATACGATGAAATGGATCACATAGAAGGGATTTCCCATGTTGAGATTTGTAGCCTTTGCAAGTATCTTATGAGCTAATAATCTAGATTAGATTTTTCAAAATTTTCAATTCCAATTAATATAGTTAAATTGTATAATCTATAAAATGCATAATTAAAAATAATTTTCTTATTTGATTAAAAATTTCATTATATGAACTAATTTTATCTAAATTGTTCAAACATTTCATTTCATGTCATGATCAATAATTAATGGTGGCCTTCATCTAGAAAATCCACACCACCCACTAATCTAGAATCTAAACCAAATCTATCACTAGAAGCAATGTTGAACAAAATGCCCAAATCATATTTAAATTGTACACTATTTTTAAGAGAATTGACATCTTTGAAAATTATATGAACACAAATTTCAATGTATTGTAAAGAAAATTTAATCCACTCTTTGTGGCTCACCAGTACATCAATGCCCCTTGTATAGTGGTAAACATTATCTACTTAGATATACATTTTTGGATTTGAAATGCACCTTGAAATATACCTTAGACTAAAAAATGTGTATCTTAAAATGTACACCATTTATTACTTTATTATTGGATGTTTCATGATAATTCCATACAACATAGGTTCCAAGATAATTGCATACAACATGGGTGACAAGACAAGACTCTTGATAGCCTCTTCTATCAAATTTGAGACTGAATTGAATTACAAGATATAGTATAGCACTGCAAGACTCTATCAAAATTTGAAGCGCCTGACCTAAATTACATGTCTTAGATCCTGCAATGATGGTGTGTTTTCCATTAAGATAAAGCAATTGGTGGATCCTTTGAAGCATGTATCATTAAGGCATGGCCTCTTCTTAGTAATCTTTCTTTATGCATCATTAGCCTGGACTTGAGTGACAATATGAATGATTATTATAAGTAAAATTCAATTTTTTTTCAAAATATATAAAATAACTAACTACTCTCCACACGTATGGAAAAGTCATGTTTATTGTGCATCAACGACGATGACAATCAAACATTTAGACAAAATTATTAAAATTTACATGACAATAACATAATTAATTATTCCAATAACAGAGACTCTAAGAATGTAGTGGTAAGAATCAAAAGAAATAAAAATACAGTCCCTAAGACACTGAAAGATGCTCCCATAAAGGGTTCCCTGAGTCCTTTCAGGTGCTAGAGTGATCTGCCTGATTAACTTACAGTCCAATGAAACATCGCCTAAACAAAAAACATACTTAAGACTATCTATCGAGAAATTCTAATTCAACCTTCACCTTTATCATCAGATTTTCGATCTGTGCTTTATCTAATTAGTGATATCTATATCGATATTTATATTGTACAAAAATTACTAATATTCTAAACATATGCAGAATATTCTAAACAATATAAATATCTTTTAATGATGGAAATAAAATTAATGTTATATGAAAATAGGTAAAATCATATATATATATATNGATAAGGGACCCCTCTCCTTAGCAATTTGACTCTAAAATCTTCAAGATATACATACCCTACTCCCTTGTGACATATCGCTATTGCGCACACTGAGAAAAATTAATCTTTGAGGACACTTGCTTGCAAGTGATCTGGGTTATTATATCTATTGGTTGTTTTGATTATGATTATGAGATATTATGGATTTGATGATATCTTATTTGTTTGTATTTACATAGACATGTGTTATTGACTAGGTTCTCCTGAGTGCACATGACTTTGGACCTCAAGGATGCAGAGGCATCGATGAAACCCCTTGGACTCTAGATCGAGTCAGAGAGTGGACTGTTGGGTTTGAATGTTGTTGATGTGACATATGTACATATGATTAGATGTTATGATGATTGATTATTATTTCTGACATGATTCACTGATGGATGCAGGCTGACGATAGCTTACCGACCAAACTCACATACGGATTAGAGAAGTCACACACAAAAACCAGAGACATTAAGGGAGAGGTGTGGCAACAACCCTACCATAGCCTATTAGCATTGTTTTCATGGATCGAACTATTTGTTAACGATTACCTAGTTCGAGAAGACCCACAATGTCGTGAGGGAAAACTATGACAGTCACTCATGATGATTCTAAGGGCTGCGCAATAAGGCAGGGGCCTTATTCTTTAGAGGCCCTTAGTCTCCCATAAGATCACCTGGCGGAGTATTGACTCTAAGGGTTTGACCTCTACCAAATTTATTCAAGAGACGAGTGACACCCTTGGAGCATGTAGTGCGTCTTGAAGGGCACGTCGCGTAAAGAAAATGGAAAGAGGTGAGTGGCACCCTTGGAGCACGTAGTGTTTCTTGAAGGGCACATCGCGCAAAGAAAACGGAAAGAGGCGAGTGGAACCCTTGGAGCACGTAGTAATTCTTGAAGGGCACGTTGCGCAAATAAAATGGAAAGAGGAGAGTGGCAACCTTACAACACATAGTGTGTCCTGAAGGGCACGTCGCAATTTTAACTAGTAAGTGAATAAACCTAGTGCCTAGAAAATTGTGCTTCCTTAGGACCTAGTCGGCCTTAAAATGAATTATATGATAAGTAAAGTTTAAAAACAAATTTTCCCTTAAAACTGTCGCCTATCCTAGTGAATTTAAAATCTAGGTCTAAGTAGAACCTCTAAACATAATAATTAGACATATAACAAGAACGGGGTAAAGAAATTCAAAATTTAATTATTAAAGTAAAAATTCTAATGAAGGATTAATTTTTTAGAAAAGGGGTAGTGGTTGTTTTTATCTACATTTGCTAACTTAATTTTTAGTTAAAACGAAAAAAGGGTAAATGGTTGTTTTTATCTACATTTTCTAAATTAATTTTTAGATGAAAAGAAAATAGGGTACATGGTTATTTTATCGACACTTTCTAAATTGATTTTTAGTTAAATAGGAAAAAGGGGGAAAATTAAAAGAAAAAGGAAACTTAAGGAAAAAGGGAAACTTAAAGAAAAGGTAAGACTTAAAGAAAAAATTTAATGTCTAACTTAGTAAGGAATCTAACCTTTGGGACTTTCTATTTATGAACTCAACTAGTAATTAAGTAAGACGTAAGTCATTTAAGAATTGTAAGGGAATATTGGGATACCAAGGAGCATTTTTAGGAATGCTCTTGGTGGGTGAGGGAAATAGGAGTAATTAATTAATTAATAAAATTTATTTTCTAGTGCAACTAGTGGATCGGGCGACATGTGTACAGGGGAGATTTTTCGAAATTAATTAAATGAAAAAGGAATTTAATGAGAATTTGGGAAACTAATTACTTGAAAAATATATAAAAATGATGGAGGAGGAGGAGTATGGTTCCCATCTTTTTGCGTAATGTTACGTTACTGAAATTTATCTTGACTGAACTTTCTCTTGTGGGAGTTGGGATACTCAACTCAGGTAACAAGTGGTAGCTCGACCTTGCAAGGTGAGATGGGTGCTAGCATTCTATAGTATTGTGTAAATGGTCCCTTTACGGCTCGGGGGGCTCAGGGGGAAGAAGATAACCCCTAGCATTGGGTGGGAGGTACCGATGAGGTCACATCGATCGACAAGCGGGAGATGGACGGAGCACGCATGGGACAACGACTCGAAGCTTTCACTTTTGTCTATGATATGCATGTGTATATTTGTATTGATTGATAGTTTAAATATTTTTTCTGCGCCTTCAGTAATCTACTTCAACTATGTTAAAGTTTACGCTTTATTCAACAAACACTATCCAACGATTTCATTTTTATCCTTCAACAAATTGTCTTGATGATCCCAACATTTTATGATCAGAGACCTTAAAGTCATCCCAGACTTATGCTCACAGTTTTTTTGAATTGATTTCCATGGTGAACCCAAACTCTGATAGAAATGACTTCTCTACATTTGTTTTTATTGGTTTAATATGAATAAAAATTGTTTTTCTATCTTATGTCCCTTATCCTTAAGTTATTAGTCTTTGCCTAAGCAGCTGGCCAGGAGCCTAATCGACTGTCTTCACTCCAATGTTTAAGACTAAGATTTAAATGCCCTTCTTTCATGTGCATGGATAATGAGTGAAGGATAATTTTTGCCCAGCTATCTATCCCTTACTTATCTCTGCGTTTGAATGATAAATATCTGCGCTTGAATGATACATCTCTATGACTTCTTGAATGATAAATATCCATTCTTGAATGATACATCCCTGCATCCTTGAATGATAAATCTATGTGTTTCTTTTTGAATGCTTGTCTCTTCATTTTGTCTGTTGTGCTCTGTGTTTTGTTGTTCTTACACCCAATGTCTTACCTCTCTCACTGGGCGATTTACTTCCCTTGTTTTTCTGAGTTTAGCACGGAAACCTCGAGCATTATAGATATGATCTTGTTAACTTTTAATCCAGAGCTATTGCGCCCAGATTTTGAATTCGTTTCACTGTTGAAATAACCATTATAGGCATCCAGACGAAAATTGTTTTTACTATTGAAACAAACCTTTATATGCATCCATATTCAAATTCATTTTCATCGTCAAATAAATCCTTATAGGCATCCAGATTGAATTCATTTTTATTGATGGAATAAACCATTATAAGCATCCAGTTGGAATTCGTTTTTACTGTTGAAACAAGCCTTTATAGGCCTCCATATTCGAATTCATTTTCATCGTGATATAAATCGTTATAGACGTGCATATTTGAATTCTTTTTATTGATGGAATAAACCATTATAAGCGTCTAGTTGGAAATCATTTTTACTGTTGCAGTGTATTTTTGACAGCGAATTTAATTTTGCAGTGTATTTTGACAACTAATTTAAATGTTGTAGTGTATTTTTGACAGCGAATTTAAATGTTGCAATGTATTTTTTACAACGGATTTAAATGTTGCAGTGTCTTTTCGACAGTGAATTTAATGGTTGCAATGTATAGACATTTTACAATGAATATATTACATAGTGAATCTAGAGTTATCCAGCGAATCCCTTTTTGGTTGATTAACTGGTCATAATCGTGCCTTATTTAAACTAACATATTAGGATGTTGTTATTTAAAGTTAGAGATATATTGTTTCAGGTTTATATTTAAAAGACAACAATATAATTAAAAGAAAGAAAAGACATTTAAAAGACAACGATAGATTTAAAAGACAACAATTATATTGTGATGTTAAGAGACAACGATATATTTTGATGTTCAAACACAACGATATATATTTAAAAGACATCAAATTTGTATTTAAAAGACAACAAATATATTTAAAACACCGCGATTTATTGTGATGTTATCAAATAGCGAATTCATTTAGTTTAGTTTTAAAAGATAGCGAATTCATAATATAAGATAGTGATATAGTTTCAGTTTTAAATAACGAATTCATAAGATAGCGATATAGTTTTAGTTTCAAATAGCGATATAAGACAACGAATTCATATAGTTTCAGTTTTAAAAGATAGCGAATTCAATTTTAAAAGATAGCGAATTCAGTTTTAAAAGATACCAATATATACTTAACTAATATTGGAATTGGAAAATAGTTACAATGAACTATTTGCTTGAATATAATTATTTTTAATGTGTACAGATTGATGTATTCAAGCGTCACCATGGAATAACTAGTACATATAAGAGAATATACTTCTTACTATGCGAACATGGTGTAATTCATCATTGCATTCCTCATTACACTAATATTAGTATTGATTATGTTAAGTGCATATATTAATTCACTTTTTAATGCAAATAAACAACAACAAGTAGTTATTCCATCAATGGTAAAGAAAGATCAGTTTAACGAATGTATGAATTATGTGGATTCAATAAATTATTGTGTGGTATGATTGGTTAAAGATTAGATTCATTTGCACCATTAACCATGTTGTTGTAGGATTGCTTTGGAATTTAAGGTGAGGTATGTTTGTTATAGTAGTTAGATTTCCCTTGTGTCTTGTTGACTTGTCGATGGGGTACTTGGGTATAGTCTTCATGTTTTTTACGGTTAATTCGGTCTCCTAGCACATTGGATTTTTATTGGGTTACTAGTCTAGATATGTTATGCTGAAACTTGGTTACTATCACACCTACCATCTTATGATGGCTTGATTCCTGAAGAGGGGATCATTGTGCACCCCGATTGATAGAAGAGAATGATAATCTAGCTAAATTCATGTGCTTCCTAATGTGGGTGTATTGTTTGTTGTAATTGATGTTGGTACTTGGTTTGTAATGCCTTAATGAGTTTGGTTTTGTGCACCGTAGATGTTATTAGTTACTAGTCATCGAAGCCATTGTGTCGGGTTGTTGATGTTGGCCTTTATCTTGTAAGCATTGTCTTTCTTGTGTCGGGCGAGTAGTCATTTTTATCTGTCCATTGATTATCACACATTTCGTCCTGTTGCATGATGTGCTAGTATGCTGAGTCATTTTTGTCTATTGCCTGAATGCGTAAGTTCTATTCGTCATAAAGTTGTGTTGATTAATTGTTGTCGTTGATTACCTTCCTCCTTAAAAAAAAAAAAGCAATTGCACTTTCTTGCGTCGCATGTGGTCGTAACGATGAGGTCATTACATATGGTATCAGAGAGGGTTTGGCCCATGACATGGGATCACTACAGCTTCCCTTGGTTAGATATTTGATTGTAATGTTGCTAAGTAAATTGATTTGCATTCGTGCAGGTAATCATGGTTAGAGGATGTCGAGGAGGCAGACGACAGGGTGCTAGGGGAGGAGGTGCGACGCCCCCAATAACATCCATGCATGAGGGATATAACCCCTAGGGAGATGAACATGTTGTACAAAAGGAACAAATAGTTGTGGGTGATGTAGTTGGGCTGATGAGGTCCTTTCAGCGGATGTCTGAGGCACTGATCATCCATTTGGATAGAGATGAGGCTAAGGCGTCGACACCCCCTGTGGGTCCACTGCGCACTTTAGTTGGTACTGGTAGCATTCACTGCGAACTTGAGAAGGTCAAAGTTTATGAGTTCTTTGGTTCCCCGGACGACGTAGCCGCTAAGGCATGGTTGGAGAATATGGCGATGTGATTTTCACTTTGCGACTATACCTCCAACATGAAGGTCCACATGGAGGTCTGTCAACTTAAGGGGAGCACTCTACTATGGTGGAAGACACTCCTGCCACAATTGAACATGGTCGTCGAAGACATGTTATGGGAATTGTTCGAGGAATGATTCTGAGAGAGGTATCTATCGGAAGAATTCATTGAGTGTAAGCTCAATGATTTCAATGCCTTGCGACAAGGGGGTCATATGGTGCCTAAGTACGAGGCTCATTTTATGGAACTTCTTCAGTATGCTCCGCACCTGAATACTGAGAAACTTAGAGTCAACAGGTTCATGATTGGTCTTGATGTCAAAATTCGTGCAAATGTTAGGATTTTGATGCCTCAAACCTTGCATGATGCCATCCAGAAGGCCCTCATAGCAGAGGAGGTGCTTATCAATGGGGTTCAAAGAAGGACTTCGGCGAGACTAGTAGGGAAGGTGTCATCTGGTGCACAGTAGCATCAGACACCAACTAGACACTTGCCAGGATATTGTGGCTTCCAGAGAGGATCCACTTTCACTACACCTCAGTGACCAGCACCTCAACAGTAGATTCCTTACCAAGGACCACAAACTAGCAACAACATCAACCACAACAACATCAGTTTAGGCCTGTTTAGCAGAACAGACTAGGGTTCCAGGCCAGTGAGTCGTCAACTTCTACTTCAGGTACTAGGAGTTCTGGACCAAAGAAAGGGTGTTGGACATGTGGGGAGCCACATTACCAGTGCGACTACCTAGTGGAGAGGACTAGATCATCTGGATCAGCCAGACCCATTACCATGGGTGATTTGGGCAAGGCCCATCAGATTCATGCAGCTGTGAATAACTGCCAGGTGGAGCACCAGTCGACTATGCTCTAGATGTCAGGTACCTTCACTGACAAGACCCTTAATATTTTGATAGATCCCAATGCTACCGAGATTTTCATTTATGGTGCAATGCCAAAAAGAATTAAGGTAAAGGCAGTCAAACATGATGATTTTAGCTTTGTAAAAATGGCTTCGAGAGCCAAACAAAAGGTTGGTGGGAAGGTTATTGGTTGTATCCTTAACCTGGGAGATTTTTTCACTAGGGCCAATGTGTAAATCATGATCTTAGGATCTTATGAAGTCATGATCGGTATGGACTAGTTGGAATAGCATGAGGCGATACTCAACTCTAAGAAAAAACATTTGAGCTTGGTCAATGATGAAGGATAAAGACACATGTTTATAGGTTGGAACCAAGGAGTTTACCTGATTTTCATCTCTTCCTTCTAGCTACGGAAGAGCATGCACATGGGATGTAAGCTTTATGCGATCCTTGCGTTAAATGAGAAGGGAGTA